>UELU01143227.1:0-26684 GCA_900490025.1 Megastigmus dorsalis
CAGTAGTATCATTATTAGATAGTAATACTGAACGTTTATACACGAGTATTGATTCTGCTGAAAATTGTGATGATAATGGATTAATGGCAGAAACTTTATTACCTGAATATCTTAATACATTGAATCCATTAAATTTACCTCCATATGAATTACGATTACGAATAAATTGTATTGTTATGCTTATAAGAAACCTTGGTATTAATGAAGGATTATGTAATGGAACTTGATTAAGAATATTAGATTTATCGAATAATTTATTAAAATATAAAGTATTAACAGGTGATAAAGAAGGTAATATTGTATTTTTAAACCGAATCACTTTATATTCTGAAAAAGAATATCCTTTCACTTTTAAAAGACGTCAATTTCCAGTGAAGTTATAATAGCATTTGCTATGACTATCAATAAAGCTCAGGGACAGACTTTTTCGAATATTGGTGTTGATCTTAGACGTAACGTTTTTACATATGGGCAATTATATGTAGCAATATCAAGAGTTCGTTCTTGGAGTGGATTAAAAATAATTTTTGATAATAAAAAATCTAATAAAGTAAAAAATTATGTGTTTCGAGAAATTTTGCAATAAATTTTTAAAAAATTTATCTCTAGCTTCTATATTACTTGACTTTTTGAAAATTTCTGGGCTGAGCGCGCTTCATTTATGATCATTCTATTATCTCTTAAAGTTTCAAGTTAATTGGTTAATTTGTTAATTAGATAACTTTGAAAAACTTAATGCCGGTAAAACAGGCGACTCCGACATCCTCTTAAGGGAATGTCATATCGAAGAAAAATTCCTTCTTTATCGACAGTTTAAATCTACGGACCATAATATTTAATACTCATTTATTATAAAACATAGATATTTTTACACAAAAAAAGGAGAAGACGGAGATTTGTACGACTTCAATGAATATTTTGGGACAAAAATAATTAATATTATTCGTCAAAGGAAGCCTACGTTTGTATGGTAATGAACCTATGCAAAATTGTTGTGAGTTCTTTTAATTTATTGATTTTATAAAAATTGTTGATCATTGATAAACATTAATAGGTAATAATTGCTCACTTCCTTTATTAAATAATTACTTAATTATATAATGCATTCAAAATATGCACATCCAAGACATGTATTATGCGTCCCACTATCTATGCACCAGATTATCTACGCACGTCACAATTTATGCACCCCGCTTTCTACTAATTCGGTTATCCACGCACCTGACTATCTACGCATTCCAATATCTACGCATGTCACTATCTACGTACTCTATTACCCATATGTATCACTATCCTCATTTTGCGTTGTTTATATAATTCATTATTAAATAAATATTTCATCACATATGTTAATGATACAATTAATAAGTTGATATATATTCATAATACTTCACTTTATTCCCATATAACTTATGAATTAACAAAGAAAATTATTCTTATCGATATGATGTGATATGGTGTAACATAGTTTTAAAATTTGCTTTTAATGGTATATAGAAATTTTATAATGTATTGAGAAATATTAATTTATAATAAATGAATTCACAAAAAGACATAAATTGATGCCGCACGAAGTGCGGCCTTCACCTAGTTACATAAATCTTAAAGATATACAAATTGGTTCAATGAATAAAGTTTGTAATCATTGTTTTGCTAAATAATGGACCGATGAGGCTCCAGGTCTATGTTGCTCGGGGGGTAAAGTTTTTCTCGATGAGCTTCCTGAACCGCCAGAACCTTTAAAGAGTTTCATTTTAGGCACACATCGATTTACGAAAAACTTTTTAAATAATATTATAAAGTACAATACTTTATTTCAAGTGACTTAATTTGGCGCCAAGCAGGTAATAGAAGGAAATTTTATGCCAACTTTTAAGATTCAAAGGCAGGTATATCATGTTCTTGGCAGTCTTTTATCTAATCATGAAGCTAATCCCCAGTTTTTACAAATTTATTTTATTTCAGATGCATATCAGTTGTCTGAATTGAAATACTGTGCCAAATTTAGAACAAGAAATTATAGAAACATTGCAAAAAGTTTTACTAGAAATTAATAATTTAATCCGAAGCTTTAAATATAATCTTGAGAATAGATTAACTAATAATACAAATGATCATAAGTTAATCATTCATTCTTATCGTGTGCTCACAAGTCAGCATAGAGGACGATACAATTTTCCTACAACGAATGAAGTAGCTGTACTTTTGGTCGATGAAGATAAAGGACCAAGAGGCATTGTTTTAAGTTGTTGTAATGGACAAATACAACGCGTATCAGAACTTCATCGATTGTAACGTCACTAACTAATGCATAATTTATTTATTTACAAAATAAAATCACTATTACTTATTTAAGGCAGGTTTGCGGTGGATTTGCCCTATTTATTCAATAATTTTTATTTCATGCAAAAAATAATCTTTATTGTTCAAACTTTTTACATATTAAAATACACATTTTGAAGATATAAAAAAATTTTTTTTTACGAATTTTTCTTGACAAAATGGCCGCCTTAAAATTGTTCTTTTGTTTGACTGTCGACACGATATCTCACCAACGGATCATCTGAAATAAAAAAACTAAATAGATTCTTAAAACTTATAGTTGTGGCTATTGCATAGTCTAGGATATTTCATTTTTACCGAAAAAAAAAGAAAATGGCGGACCTTAGAATTTTTTGGCTCTTTTTTGCAACATAAATTGTTTATAACTTTTTGAAAAATTTATTGATCGTTATAATCCTAGATCATACAAAAAGAACATATATCAGGAGTAAGCTGTTCAAATTTCAACTGAATCGGTGCAGTAGTTTTTTTTAAACCGTGTCGATAGAGTTGAAAAGCGTTCTTTCGAGAAAACGCGTTCAATGTGTTTTTTTTATGAAAATTTCAGAAAAAAAGGGTCTTACGCTCAATCAGCGATGCCAGCTCCATATATAACTCCTTCAGCTTCCTCGTACGCATCGTATTGCTATCGAATAATGAAATTAAAAAAAAATTATTTTTTCAAAAAAATCCACCGCAAACCTGCCTTAAAGAACTTTCTATAAAGTTCTATTCTTAACTTTAATAAAATAGAAAATTTCAAATAAATGATCAATACAACTATCATTTGATTTAATAAAACAGAACATTCTAAAATGTTCTATTTCTGCTACATTGATTTAAAGACCCAAATATTATTGCTATATCATAGAATGATTAAAAAACTTAAATTAAAGTAAAGTCTTGACAGTTTTGACAAAAGCTATTAAGACAAAGTTATAATTTAAATTCCCAAGCAAAGCTGATATACAGATATAGAAGCTCATAGAACAAATCAAAACAATGAGCGATAATTAGATTAATCATAGACGTACACAAACATTGATACACACATATATACACATAGATACACATTTCACAAATATTATGTATATAAAATGATTTGATCGGTGTAATCGGTAAAAATGTTATAAAACACTGAATGTAAAATATTATTTTTTATATCGAGGATTCAATCGTTAATTCGATTGTACGCTCGATCCGTCGGCGTGCAAGCACTGAGGATGATGAGCAGGACAACGAGCATGGCGCGTGTCGTGAGAGAGAGAGAGTGAGAGAGGCGGTCTAGCGAGGCAGAAAGAGACGGCGCGATAGGATAATTCGATCGCGCCCGTCAGATCGATTTCCGCCGCGAAAGATTACGGATGCATAAGATATATACGCGACGAACCAAGCGACGTGAGACGTGTGGGAGCATGTATGCGAGTGTGTGCATAGCCCCCCCCCCCCACCATTTTCTCGAATAGAGCTGCACTGGACTGCAGGCCAGTGCAACTTGCCGTCAAGCGCATAGAGAGAGAGACTGCTGATTGGGAACAGCGCAGAGTAAGTACTCAGAATGCTATTGCGGCGGATCGCAAACGGCGATCCGCGTCTGATTGTATGCGTGTGAGTTCCCGCGTTTTCGCCTTCTCGGTACGCGATGAAATAGTGTAGAGTATTGTAATCAAAATATTACAAAATATATTTTGTTAGTTTAAACTCTCGCATTCGTTATTTGAGTAGATCGTCCCTTTTATTCCCGCGATTAAGATACTACCAGAGAAAAATTAAATCGGGGTCCTAGCTAAACGATATTTAGATATGGTTAATTAATTAAGGCAAAAATATTTAATTGATTCTAACAATTTAATTCTAATTACTTTGATAAAAAATAATTAAAAAGGCAAAGGGCCACCATTTTGATATATGTCATATAATACTTGCGTAGGTTTAATAATTCGTAATTAAATAATACTGTGGATGATTTTATAGAATTTTATTTCGATTGGTGCTTTTAGGCCAAAATTAAAATAAAATAACTTTAATCTTCTCAAGCAACACTCGATACAAAAGGTTTGGTTGATTTGACTCAAATTAAAGGTTGATTCTAAATTTTATTAAATTATAAGAGTATAATTTGATTAGATCGCTTATAACCTCTTTATCGACTAGAATTTAATGCGCCTTATAGACGATATAATTAGTTCATTGGTCTGTCTGGTTTTGATTATAATTAGTTAAGTAATCTTATTTGTTATTTACGAGTTGCGTTCAATGGTAACTTGTTATATCTAAAGGTATCATATTCGATACATAGTCCGTCCAGTCGTTTAAACTGTTTGCTCAGCTTATTTAATCTCTAAGAAAAGTTTATCAGTTCGATTTAGTTTCTCTTCTAAATGTTAATTTGGACGGTATTTTATTACCGGTCGAATAACGCACGGAGTTTAGTCAGTTTTGATGAGAGAAAAGTATTACTTTAACAATTCTAGTCAACAAGTTCTAATCGTAAATCTGAGTCAATGCAGCCGTAAAAACAATCACGTTACTTTTTCTCTCCTAGAGACGGTGTTACGTTTCGTCTGTGAATTTTTCCGGTCAAGTTTTCGTGACAATATTTTTGCCACTAGTCGCGCAAACTTCGTTCTGAAAACGCAAAACAAAACAAGCGCAGCAAAGAACAAATAAATAATAAAGTGATGTGCTTCACTCGTCCGACCTGTAACGTCACTAACTAATTCATAATTTATTTATTTATAAAATAAAATCATTCTTACTTATTTAAAGAACTTTCTATAAAGTTCTATTCTTAACTTTAATAAAATAGAAAATTCTAAATAAATGATTAATACAATCATATCATATGATTTAATAAAACAGAACATTCTAAAATGTTCTATTTCAGTTATATTAATTGACAAAAGCTATTAAGACGGAATTATAATTTAAATGCCCAAGCAAAGTTTATATTCAGATATAGAAGCTCATAGAACAAATCAAAACAATGAGCGATAATTAGATTAATTACTGACGCACACAAACATTGATACATACATATATCCATATAGATACACATTTCACAAATATCAGGTATATAAAAAGATTTAATCACTGTAATCGATAAAAAGATAATAAAAAACTGTATTTAAAATATTATTTTTTATATCATGTATGTTTTCTCCTCACAGGAATTATTTTTAAGTATTTTTTCAAGAAGATAAAATAAAAATGAAAAATTAAACATATTTTAACCAAAATGTATAAAATAGAATGTAATGGAACTTTGGCTTCTATCCTATAAAAGCCAAGCAGCTACCACTGCTCGGTCTCAGTCCATCCAGAGCTCTTAAGTTAGAGTCAAGTAAATACAAGGAAGTCCAAGTTCCAAGTGAACAAAGTGTAAGCAAAAGTATAAGAATAAATTAAAAGGTAAAATAAATTATTACTCTTTATTGACTATACCTTTTTATATAAAATTATTATATTGGGAAAGGTGAAATTATCGTTCTTCACGGAATATAATCATTAAAAATTCTCTATTTATTACACTTTTGCGACGTTTCGAGGGCTTAAGATGTATACCCTCCTCTACAGGCTAACCAAAAACAAATAGATAAAAACCAGAATATAAAACTAATCCACGGCATCAGTGAGGTACATTAATTTTCTCTCGCATCATCCCATAGCACAAAAGATAGCAATTATTTGTAACTTGGTTGACAAATGCTATGAGCTTTCGGATGAGTGTTTTCATGTAGAGAATATCGACATTGTAAAAAAGTTTCTCATAGCGAACAATTATCCAATTAATTTTATTAATAAATATATTAGAAAGAGGATAACTTTTAATTTGAATGAAAATATTCACACATCTAACAAAATCACTAATAGACGTTTTAAATGTAGCATAGTTCTGCCTTATATTAAAAATTTGACTCCGTATATTAATTTCATTTTGAGAAAGTACGGTATTAGTAATATTAACAAGACTGTTAGCAAATTAAATAGCATTATCAAACTGGGCAAAGACATTTTAGACCCATTAGACACCAGCAAGTTTATAAGATTAATTGTAACGACTGCGAATGTATTTACATAGGCATGAGCAAGCGTAAATTGAGAAAATGTAGAGACGAGCACAAGCGGGATGTGAAAAACATCTCAGAAAGATCAGCATTAGCTCAACATGTTCATTTAACTAAACATCAAAGAGACTTTGACAATGTCGAAATTATCGATAGGGAACGCAGGAAATGTAAAAGAGAGTTTTCTGAAATGATGAATATTTTTTATTACAATAATACATTAAATAGAATTGAAGACACAAATTTTTTAAAAAACATATATAAATCTACATTAAATCTTATTAAAAAATACTCTTAACGTTTATGATCTTTTTACTTATATGTTATAATTTCGACTCACTTTTCTTATTTCAAATCTATAGTTTAACGGCATTTGATCTTTCCCCCCCCCCCCTTTTCTTTTTCATCCAAATTTCGAAAGGCTCTCTCCAACGTGTAATTTGTAAGTTACCTTCCGGAGTGTGCACACTTATGCATACACTTATGTACTGTTTGTGCCCCACCTATTGCGTAATTTTAATTCTATAACTTTTTAGTATATGAGTAAATGAGCGCGGATAGTGGAGGTGTGGGAGAAAGTGAATGGTTTTTGGCGCGATCTTCAGATTTGTGATATTTTTTAGTGAAATGAATTTTAAATAGTATATTAATTTTCCCGTGAATTTTGTTTTCAGTTTAAAAAAAAATAGTTTTAATTGGCCTTAATAAACAAAAGAAGCTTTAATATTCATAGCGATTTAATTATGCAATAGGAAATAAGTCTGAAGGTTTGTGTTTGTGTGCTACATAAGTGCGACATGTATGATTAGTTTTATATTGTGGTTTTTATCTATTTGTTTTTGGTTAGCCGGAAGAGGAGGGTATACTTCTTAAGCCCTCGAAACGTCGCAAAAGTGTAATAGAGAATTTTTGCTGATTATATTCCGTGAAGATCGATAATTTCACCTTTCCCAGTTTAAAGAAGTAAAGGAATAATAAATTCAACATCTTGTAGTAAAGGAATAATAAATTCAAATTATTATATATAGTAATATTTAAAATAACAAAAAATATTAAAATATTAATGATAGAATCAGTGATAATATATATTAATAACAAATAATTAATAAAAAGAAATCTTTAATGATTGTCCGAAAAGCCAAGAAGCGCCTATAGGACATTATCATTGATATTTCTAAAACTTAATAAATACGAGATAATTGTTTCACCTGAAATACCAAGGTGTGTATTTCAGGGGATATATAATTATTCGTATAATATATGATTGTTACTGAGGGTACTATACCTTAAATAACATTATCATTTATAACAAAAAATTCAATTGTTATATCTGGAGGGCAATACGTCTCTTCAGATAAAATAAAATAAAGAGAGATTGATAACTTTTGCAGGCATTGAGACCTTATTAAGTTTTATCAAATCTTAAAATACTTTTATCCTATAATAATCTTCTCCTTAAGGTATCCTATTACCTAATTCCTACTGTAAAGTATATACAATAAATCATATCGAGTCCAGTACATGAACCCTCACCTAAATATAAAAACTCTCCAGTTTTATTGACGAAAATCTCACTAATATATGAGAGAGATGAAATTGGACCGTTACACGATCCTACGACCCTCTTCAATATCCACTTATGTTTGCTCGAGGTGAACATGGGTATTACTTAACCATACAGCAAAATAATGTTAAAAATCGTGCACAAAATAAAACTGTATCTTGCATGCAGTTTTACGCCTATAGGCTCATGGTAAGAGAAAATAGTTTAAATCACTTGCATTATGTACAAAGTTTACTAAATCAATATTGTGTCGACATGATGGCATAAATTATTACTGAAAGATTACATACATTTAAGAGATGTAGTTAACCATGATGCTAATGTTAATGCAGAGGATATTGGGTAATATGTTATTCTTCCTTCATCTTTCATTGGCTCGCCACGTCACTTGCATAAAAAAAACCCAAAATCTAATGACTTTTATTCGTAAATATGGTCGTCCATATTTATTTATTACTTTTACTTGCAATCCAGATTGGCCAGAGATTAAAGATGAATTGTTTTCGGGAAAAAAGTCATATTATAGACATGACGTGATTTCACGAGTTTTTCATTTAAAATTGAAAAAGTTAATGAATCTGATAACTAAGTATTTGGGGAAATTTTTTGTTACGGTTTTACCGTAGAACGGTGAAAACGTGGTACCTCATTGCCACATCTTTACATGGCTGCAAACAAGAATTCAGCCTGATGAAGTTGACAAAATTATATCTACGGAATTAACAGATTAAGATCAAGACTTTTTATTGCATGAAATAGTTGGTAAAAATATGTTTCACGGCCCATGTGGTGAGCTCAATAGCTCTTCAGTTTGCATGAACAACGGTGAATGTTCCAAAAGATATTCTAGAGATTTTATTTCAGAAACACAAACCAGTGCCGATGGTCACCCAACGTATCGTCGAAGAAGTCCTGAAGATGGAGGGCGTACTACATCATTGGATATTCTTGGAAACTTGATTGACATTGACAACAGGTGCATTGTTTTATATTGTCCGTACTTATCGCGCTGTTTCAATGCTCATGTAAATGTTGAGTATTGTAATAAAGTATAAGCTGTGAAATACGTCTATAAATACATTACTAAAGGTTCGGATCAACCCACATTTTTCGTTCAAAATCAAATGGATGAGTTGCAAAAATATCTCAATGGGCGATACATATGTACTTCAGAAGCTATTTGGCGATTTTTGATTTTTCAATTTATGAGCGATATCCAGCCGTTAAACACTTAGCTGTTCATTTAGAAAATAATCGACGTGTTTATTTTACTTCTCAAAAAATTCACGATACTATTAACAATCCACGGAAAACTACTCTTACTGGATTTTTTGATCTTTGTAAAACAGATGAATTTGCAAAAACACTTTTATATGTTGAAGTTCCTAGCTATTATATATTGAATAACAATAAATTTTCAAGGCGAAAGCATGGAATAGATGTGCAAGGATATCCTGGTATTAAAAAGGACTCAGCTCTTGGCAGAGTTTACACTATTAATGGTGTACTTCATCCGACTTTTCAAACTGCTTGCGCTGAACTTGATCTTCTGGAAAATAATAATCAATGGAAGGAAACTATTGAATTCATGCTATTGTATCAAAATCACCTTCAAAGTTACAAAATCTGTTTGCAATTATTTTGGTGTTTGGTCAACCTTCTCAACCTTCTATATTATGGGATGCTTTCAAACAAGACTTTTGTGAAGATAAACTTCATAGAATACAACAAAATAATAATTTAAATACAACTTTTAATGACGATATTTTTAATCAAGGGCTTATTCAGATTGAAGACAAAGTGGCAACTCTTAGTGGTAAATATTTATGCGGCTATGGCATGCCTACACTTATCCGTGTTGAACAAACTATTTGCAACCCCTACGATTCAACGTTAAGACAAGCTTATGATGTAAATGACTTGAACGAGTATGTACGTTTAAATCTCTGCCAATTAATACAAGATCAAAAATATGCATATGACTTAATAATCGATAGTAATGTTAAAGAAAAAGGTAAATTATTTTTCGTAGATGCTCCAAGAGGAACAAGCAAGATTTTCTTACTTAATTTAATATTGGCTTGCGTTAGATCTGAAGGACATTTAGTACTTGAGTAGATATGCAAAGAGGGTTCTGCCTCACTTCCCCGAGAGTTCTGCCTCAGTTCCACCAAGGAGGCAGCGTCCCTCCTCTCTCTACTGCAAGCTCACCTGTTAAGCTTCAGTCGACCTGGTCAAGTATTCCGGAAGGTTCTATGCTGAAGTAGTTGACCACGGGTAATTAGCTTATCACTGCGGTTGATAAGCTTATTCGCGCCGCAATCGCTTAATCAGCTTATGTGCGCATGTGCCGGTGGACTATCCTTATTGTCGCGGCGGGGAAATCATCTAATTACCATGGTGGATAAGCTTATTCGTGCCGCACGCGTTTTAATCAGCTGATTTGCGCGTATGTCGGGGATATCTTTCATTACCACGGCGGTAAAATCAGCTAATAACCTCGACTCGCCCACGCGCTACACACGCGAATAAGCTAAACTGCGTGTGTGCGGACCGCGCCGCCCCCGCCCGTGCCTACACCGCCGCCGCCGCCACCGAAATTTGCAAAGCGGCAGGGTTTT
Organism: Megastigmus dorsalis; assembly: GCA_900490025.1. Lineage (NCBI taxonomy): Eukaryota > Metazoa > Arthropoda > Insecta > Hymenoptera > Megastigmidae > Megastigmus > Megastigmus dorsalis. The sequence continues at coordinate 10,575 of UELU01143227.1, forward strand.
CTACTTTATTATGAGTACATTTGTGCTTTTATACCTCTTTTTTGCTTACTTCACATAGAGTAAACAGAGCTTGGAGGAGGCAATGATGAATTTCCAGTAAAATTGCTTAGTATAGGAGATGGAACGATTCCAAACAACAATGGATGTATATCTATCTATCAAACAATAGGTATAGTTGTCGCAAATATCTACGAACTAATAATTAAATTTTATTTTCGAACTAAAAATATTCCTTCACAATCTTTTAAGTGGTTGTGTGAAAGAGCAATAATAACACCTAGAAATACGTCAGCTTTTGAAATAAATAATATTATTTTAGAAAAGATAGAAGGAGAATTTAAAGAATATAAATCTATTGACACAGTTTTAAACACTGCCGATCAATGCATTATCAACCAGAATTTTTAAATTCTCTTTTTCCAGCAGATTTCTCTTCGCACCGACTTTACCTCAAAACAGGAGCTCCTGGTATTCTTTAAAATATCTTAATCCCCCTAATTTATGCAATGGCATGAGGTTACAAATCAAAATTATGCGAAATAATATTATAGAAACAATTATTCTCACAGGTCCTGCAAAGGGTGAAATAGCACTAATTCCTCGTATCCTTATGATCCCTACTGATTTACCCTTCCAATTCAAAAGACTACAATTTTTATCAAACTTTCTTTCACTATCACAATTGCCAAGTCACAGGGTCAAACTTTTCAATATGTAGGAATTAATTTACGATCAGATTGTTTTTCCCATGGTCAATTATATGTGGGTCTCTGAACCCTGCTGGAAATGGTCGATTGAAATCGATTAAATGGACAAATTCAGTATTCAAATCGATTAATTTTAATCGGGTTGAATACTGATTTGTCCATTTAATCGATTTCAATCGACCGTTTCCAGCAGGGAAGGACTGATAACTCTAAAAATCAGTTTATTTTATTACCAGAGAATAAAAGCGTAATAAAGAATGTCATATACTCAGAAATTTTATAGATCTATCATTATAAAAGCAAAACATTTTTAAACAATTATTATATTACATCTATGCGTTATAGCCCGGCCGAATCCACGACGGGGGATGCTATACTAATATAATTGCAATAAACTTTAACACTGTATAACAGTACTTAACTTAAGTAACGGTGTATAATTTATAAGATATAACAGTATAAATTTACTTTTATATAGAATGATCATTTATTAGATTTAATCCAAATTTTTAGACTCTTTTTAACGAATAATTTGGTAGCTAGTATTTCTTTTAATTCTTTTGATAATTCATTAAAAACATTTACGACAGCTTTACTGTTTTTACCACTGATTTTTCTGTTTCTTTTTGGTAATGGAATGCTCTTGTTTCTAGTTATGATATCTCTTCTATTGTAATTATCCCTGAGATCCTGGTTATGATATTAGATTGATACGAAGGCAAAAGTTTGGTTAATGTTCAATGGATAATTATTTGGTAAGAAAGTGTTTTTACTAAGTGTTTTAATCAATCTAGTTTGTGTTTGTTATAGTATACTTAGATTAGTTTTATAGTCACCTCTCCAAGCAATTATACCGTAAGTAGCTATGCTGTGAAAAAGCGCATGATACAAGATTAGAAGTATTTTAGTTTGCAGGAATCTCAAAAATTTGGCAAATATATATAATAGGTATTTGGTTTTTATACATATTTGTTGAAAGAGCAATCTATTTAGCGGCGTTTGTATGAAGAGAAGAACTCTGGCGTGTGAGTCCTTAGTGCTCGAGTAGCGACTGACTTCGAGTGGTTCGATCAAGCACATGCGCGGTGCTCTTTGTAACACATTCAACTTCGAATAAAGATCATTTTCTAATTACTTTCTGCGAGTTACTTACTTATTTATTTGAACTGGTTATGGGCCCAGAGTTTGTAACGGACAAAAGTTAAGTAGTTTATATCTTTTGGAAAGGAGTGTCGTGGAAGCCTGGAAAAGTGCAGAGCCAATGAATAATGGCGGGCGCGGTCGAACAGTATAGAGTACCTTTGTTCGACGGAACGAACTTTCCAAACTGGAAATTTCGGTTAGTGGCACTTTTAACAGAGCTGGAATTAGCAGAACTAGTGGAAGAGCCGTATACAGAACGCGTAACATTCCTAGCTGCGGATACGGCCGCTGAAAAGACAGCCAAGGAAACGCTACTCGAGGCGTGGGCAAAGAGGGACAGAAAATGTTGCTCGCAGATAATCCAACGGATTGCCGATAGCCACCTCGAGTATGTGAAGGATAAACAAACCTCGTTCCAAATATGGCAGAAGCTCTCGGCAATATTTGAACGGAAAGGCATTGTCGGCCTGTTGTTACTGCGGAAAAAGTTATTAGCAATAAAATTCGACGATGCGAGAGCTAAAGTCGACGGGAGCAACTCTAGAAGAAACTGATGTTGTGTGTCACTTAGAACTAACGATGACTAGTGAATACGATAATGTTGTGACGGCTATTGAGAACTTGAATGTTGATAATCTAAATTTGAGTTTTCTTAAAACTCGTTTATTAGATGAAGAGGCAAAACGCTTTGATAGCGGAAAGAAAATTAAGAACGTTATGGAATAGTCAAACGTATTCACGGTACAGTCGAATAGTAAAAGTGGAAAGGCCAACAAGAGTGAAAAATTTAAGTTCACGTGTTATAACTGTGGAAAGGTAGGCCATATCCATAAGGATTGCAGAATGCAATCAGGCGTTAAACAAAGCACGTCGGCGAACTACAAGTCGAAGGACAAAGCCAACGACGACGAAGCTGCGTTTTGTTTTTCGGCGAGTGTCACTAGACATAAACCTACTGTACTGAGTTTCTATCTCGATTCAGGTGCCATGGAACATATGATAACTGAATGTGCTGGCCTAGAATATAAAAAGAAATTGGAATCTCCTATAAAAATAAAAAGCTAAATCAGGAACAATTTTAGAAGCACACTTTATAGGGGAGCTTACTGTCAATAGTGATGTGAACGGTAAACAGAGGTTAATAACAATAAAATATGTTCTATCACTGAAGGAATTGAACATAACTTTTTATCAGTTAGAAAGTTGGAATCTAATGGCTTGAAAGTCATTTTTGAAAATAAGGTGGGAACCATTGTAAAAGACTAAACTTCACTTGCTGTTGCACCGCTCGATGAGAAAGTTAATCTCTATAGGTTGAACTTTGAAAAGTTATGTGTTACTGCAAATTTATGTACAGCTAGTGACATTATTGATGTTTGGCATAAAAGATTTGGCCATTTAAATTTTGAAGCATTAAAAAGCACAGTCAAAAGGATCACGGAATAAATTTTAGCAAAAGTGAAATTGCGAGTAGGTGTGAAACGTGCATCGAAGGCAAGCAGACGAAAATGCCATATAAGGAGACACGGAAAAGAGCGACACGGCCGTTACAGCTCCTACACTAGCACTTGATGGCAGAGAGGTGCCTGCATCTTTATGGTATAGAGAAATACCAAAGGACAGGAAGCTGAAAGTATTTGGTTGTGCAGCGTATCTTAAAATACCAAAAGAATTAGTAGGTGGAAAGTTTGAATCTCAAACTGAAAAGTGCTTGATGATGGGCTACTGTGCGAATGGATACCGCTTATGGAGTATAGACGGAAATAAAATAGAGCTTGGAAGAGATGTGTACTTTGATGAAAATAAGTTTGAGTTTGAGTCATCCAACAGTGATGATTGGCTCCCAAGTGATGTACACGAGGATTTTGATATACCCGAAGAAAGTGTACATGAAGAGAGCGAGTCAGACACTGAAGAAGAAATGCCAGTTAAAAAAATCAAGGTTCACATCCGGAAACTCCATTTCGCAGAAGCACTCGAGAAAAGGTAAAACAGAAGTACTTGAAAGATTAAGCCGTTCTGGCTTTGAATGCTGAAGCATACGTCGAAGATGTACGTGGAACTGTCGAGGAAATACAGAAGAGCGAAAACAAGGCGGAATGGATGGAAGCAGTCAACAAAGAGTTGGATTCATTGAAAAGTAATAACACATGGACACTTGTGAATGCGCCGCCGAATGTTAATGTAATCGGTTGTAAATGGATTTTTAAATTAAAACGCGATTCTAGTGGTAACATAAGTAAGTATAAGCCTATACTTGTTGCCAAAGGGTGTGCTCAAAGTAAGGGCTATGATTACGGTGAAATATACGCGCCGGTTGCACGTCTAACGACCATGAGAGTTATACTGGCGGAAATAGTAGAAAATGATCTACTTGTCTATCAGCTCGATGTTGAAAATGCATTCTTGCATGGAAACCTGCGTGAGACTATTTATATGAAAGTACCCCCGGGAATAGAAGCAAGAGGTAATCAAGTTTGTAAAATAAATAAAGCCTTGTACGGGCTCAAGCAGGCTCCCAGAGAATGGAATTTCATGTTTGATAATTATCTCAGTAGCTTGAAATTTGTAAAGTCAGATGCTGATAAATGTCTCTATATTGGTAAGGAAGAAAATGACGGTATGTGTTTATTTGCCGGGTGGTAAATAAATAATTAAAATACTTTAATCAATAGTTCAATCCATAATGTGCTTTATTACTAAAATGTACAAAAGTGGTCGTGGGCCTATGTGTGCTATAAAACGTGTCGGCAGGAACTGAACTCTCTCGACGACGTGGTCTCGCAGAACCAAGTACACACACACGCAAACATCCTACTTCGACACACAACGCGATTCACATGATTAATCGAGAGAGGGCGCTGGGCGCTTGAACATATTGCCCCCTTTGCACGAATGTCTAATGAAAACTCGAGTGGTTCTAATCATGACAGCAAAAAAAAGGGGGAAAATGTAAACTGTATAAATCATAAATTAATTAATGTTAACTTACTTAAAACCACTTTACTTAATATAATAATCGTACCTAAGAAACGCGCCTACCTCACGTGCTCCATCAAAAGGCCAACCGCACCTAAAGCCGTTTGACTGCGGACGAGTGGGAGTGGTAAGTTATTGAAGCATCGTCGTCGACTGGCAGATGTATCAGCTTGTGTATGGGGCGAACATACGAGGAGCCATTTTCGGTTTGAACCGTAGTTACTCGAACTAAATTTCTTGGGCCCTTGGAATACACACTCCTAACTCGACCTAGAGGCCACAGTGCAGCCGGGTCCAGTTCATCTTTTAAGATGACTAGGTCGCCAACAGACAAGTTGCGGCTGGGAAAGCGCCACTTGTTATATTGCATAAGCTGATGCACGACGTCCTTTCGCCATGTGTTGACGAAACTGTTGCGCATGGACAACAGTAATTTCCACCGGCTGGTGTACGTTTTGGCGACGTCATCCTCCTGCGAAGAGGGAGGTAGCGTTTTCAATGGTCTGCCAACCAAAAAATGGGCAGGAGTGAGAGGTGCGGTATCGCGAGAATCAGCGCTCACTGCACAAATTGGGCGCGAATTGATGCAGGCTTCAATTTTTGTGGCCAATGTGGACATTTCTTCGAAAGTGAGGGGGGTTTGGCCCACCACTCTTTTAAAGTGAAACTTAAACGATTTCACTGCAGCTTCCCATATGCCACCAAAGTGGGGTGCATATGGAGGTGAGAACGTCCATTCGATGCCTCGACTGTTAACAGCTGTTGCCACCGAGCGAGAAAACTCTGAATTCTCAGCAAAAAGCAATTTAAGCTCATTCTTTGCACTAACAAAGTTTCGACCATTGTCGCTATAAACTATCCGTGGTAGATTGCGTCTGCTGGTAAAACGATCAAATGCGGCGAGAAAAGCCTCCGATGTCATGTCAGACACGATTTCTAAATGGACTGCTCGAGTGACTAAGCAGACAAACACCGCCAGGTATCCTTTTAGCGAGGTAATGCCTCGGCCTTTCGAAGGAGTTATTTTGAAAGGACCTGCATAGTCAATTCCAGTTGATGAAAAGGGAAACTCAAAACTGAGTCGGTCCATGGGCAATGGGGCCATCTGTTGGCTTAGACATCGGCCTGCAAAACGCAAACACTTCGGACATCGACTTATCAAGGATGTCACTACCCGTTTACCGCATATAATGTAAAAGTGGCGAAGAATAGCCGACCAAACTAGTTGAGGACCACCATGCAAGTACATGTGATGGTAATCTCTCGCTATCATCCTGGAGAGGGCACTGTATCGATCCAACATGATAGGATACTTTTCACCGTAACTCAAAAAGGGTGAATTTTCTAACCTGCTTCCTACTCTAATGAGGCCTTTTTCATCCAAAAATGGATTGAATTTAGCTAATTTGCTTTTTCTAAGTACAGACTTATGCACTTCAAGGGCCTTAAGTTCGGAAGCAAAATGTAGAGATTGGTCGTAACGAAGGACTTTTTCCTGCGCCGATTGCAACTCCATTGAGGAAAGGGGTTGCTGAAATTTGCGGACTTTATCTCTACAATAGTTTCTCCAACGGAGAATGGTCGCAACTACTCTCACGAGCTTACTAAAACTACTAAACCTTTGCAGCCAAGTGGCAGTTTCGTCTACTTTTGTTGTCAACGAGGTGCTGACTGCATCCAAGGTTTTTGGTCTTTGAAGATCAGGCTGACTGGGCCAGTTGGCTTCGCATTGTAGCCAGGGAGGGCCGGACCACCAAAGGTCAAACTTGCGAAGATTTGTAGCTGACATTCCTCTTGTGGCACAGTCAGCCGGATTTTGTTCCGTGGGAACATATCTCCATTTAACGTTAGGTAGCGTTGTAATAATTTCACTAACCCTGTTCGCCTCGAAGACCTTGAGTTTGACAGGTAAGATTTTTAGTAAACACAACACGTTCCTAGAGTCACTCCAGCAATTTATGTCTACAGGTTGAACGGTACCAAAACTGGGCCGAACGAATTCAGTGAGCTGTGACAAAAGATGAGCTGCACACAGTTCTAGTCTCGTGATGGACAGTGTCTTAACTGGCGCTACTTTAGTCTTAGCGCATATAAGGGCAGGTATGCCCGAAGCTGGTACATAGTAAAGGCAAACGGAGTACGCCATTTTTGACGCATCGGCGAATCCGTGCAGAGACCATTGGCAACCTGTTTGGCTACCTAACCATCTTGGGATCTTGAGTGACTCAATTCCGTCCACAAATGACTTCAAGTAATTCCATGAGGCGAGTAGAACACCGGAAATTGGGGTGTCCCAATCGTACCCGTCAATCCAGAGCTGTTGTATGAAAACCTTAGCCTGGATGATCACAGGTGAGACCCAACCCAAGGGGTCAAATAATTTCGATGATTCCGACAACGCTACACGTTTGGTTATGGGTTGACGGGAAAACCCAAATGGTTGAAATTGAAACGAAAATGAATCCAGTGTGGGCGACCATTTCAACCCAAGAGCACTGGTTACCTCAGGCATGCTAATTACTTTGTCATTTTGATCCAGATTGCAAGTGTCGGTCAAGACAGCCTTGGTATTAGTCGACCATTTGCCTAACTGGAGTTTTGCCTGTTCGAGGGTACAGATGAGCTTATCTCGTAGCTCAATCGCCTGTTCGACCGTATCTGCGCCGCCAAAAACGTCGTCGACGTACGACAAGTTTCGGAAGAGGTCGAGCATAGCAGGGTCATGCGGACAAAAATCCTGAATGATTTGACGCATGACTTTAAGCGCTTGGTAAAGCGCACAAGCGGTCCCGTAAGTGACGGTGCAAAGCCTAAAATGCTGAAGGCCTTTACAAAAATCATACAAAATTCTCAACCAGTCTTCATCGTCTGGGTGTATTAGAATTTGGCGAAACATTTTAACGATATCGCAAGTAAATACGATACCAAAGAAACGCCACCTGATCAAGACTTTAACAATATCTTGTTGTAACTTAGGTCCTACGTGCATGGTATGATTCAACGAAAGCCCATTGAAAGATGGCATCGAAGCGTTGAATACGACCCTAATTTTCCCATTGTGAAAAACTGCGTGATGAGGAATATAATAACCCTGGTCCTTAGCTAATTCAGCTTCAGGCACCTCCTCCATATGACCTAACTCAAGGTACTCGCTCATAAAAGCATCATATGCAGTTTTTAGCTCAGGCTTTTGGGCGAGGCGTTTTTCGAGTCGCATTCCATGACTTTTTGGCAAGGAACTGCGAACCGGGAAATGTAGGTTCGACCTTAAAAGGTATGCACACGCCATACCGGCCGTTTTGCCTAAAAAATGTTTGCGCAAATGTTGTTCGCATTCCTGCTCATCCTTAGTTAATGGGAGCGACTTTGGGATTTGTTCAATCTCCCAAAATTTCGAGAGGGTATCTGAAAGCGAGATCTCCTCTTTTGTAAAGTATGCGTTGATGCATATATTCGAACGAACGTCCGTGCAATGAGTTTCGTTAGTGTCAACGGAACCAACTACAATCCAGCCTAGCGCCGTGTATTGAGCCGACGGTGTATCCGGAGGACCAACTTTTATACCCCTGCGCAGGATGCGAGCGTACACATCTGCACCGAGGATACAATCAATCGGTTTTGGCCTCATATACTGAGGGTCTGCTAGAGTTAGATGTTTTAAGTGGGGCCAGTCACCCTCCCTTGGAGGAAGATTTTAGGTAACTTGACCTAACACTAGGGCTTGAAAATCGAGGGTAAAGGTACTGTCCAGTTTAGATTGTACTGACAGCTTACAGAATCGTTTAGCCGTAGCCGTTTGCATCTCGCCCACACCTATGACGTTTACGTTAATTCTTTGTCTGTGGAGACCAAGGGCGGACACCACTTTTTTCGAAACGAAAGAGCTCATGGACGCGTGGTCAATTATAGCATTGATTTCAATCTTGTCTCCCTGCTCATTTCTCAAGAAGACTTTTGCCGTAGGTAAAATCACAATTGGGCGAGAGAACGTACACAAACATTGAGTGTTATTAGCCACCACAGAATCCACTCTGCCAGATGAACACTCTGAATTAGTCGATGATTCAGACTCAGAGGGGTTTCTTTCAACCTTTGTGTTGTGCGATTTTACGGACTTTTGCTTTTCAGCGTGGAGTAGAGCTGCGTGTTTCCCACCGCAGTCTCCCACGGGGTACCTATATGATGAGGTGCATGTATTTACATCAGAATGCTTAGAGGAAAGAAATTAAGGGCGACAAATTTCTTGCACCTGAATACAGAGTGACCATCAGAGCAGAAAAAGCAAGAAAAGGTATTGCCCACTTTTGGCTGCTTGTCGGGTTTTTCCGATTCTTGGGCAACATGCGCCCTAATTGATTTCGAGTTGCCATGTCTGTGCTTACTGTCGCGCTCAATTGGCCTCTCATCATAAACTGGCTCCCAACTGGCCATGCGATTCTCTAAAAAGGTTAGCAGGGACTTATAAGAGGAGAAGTCCTCAGCACTTTCTTCGTGAATATTCCAGCTTTCCCTTGTATCCGCATCCAATTTGCGGGCTACTAAATGAACAAACCAAACATCGTAATGCTCGACGGGGCATTCAAGGTCCTGCAACCCTTTAATTGCTTCCTCAGCTCTATCTATAAGAGCACCAATCTCCTCAGATGTGCCCTTGATGACTGAAGGCAGGTCGATGAAGGCTTGTAAATGCGCTTGAAGACGGCGCTTCCTTACATCATACCTCCTGAGAAGTTTGTCCCAAGCAATTTGAAAGTTGGTGGGGGACACTTTGACTCCAGCCAGAAGTCGTTTGGCCGTGCCCTGCACGCTATTAAGAAGGTGCTGCAATTTAACAATGGGCGGAATTCATGGGTCATTTATCACGACGACTGAGAACAATTCCTTAAATGTGTCCCAGTTTGCCTGCTTCCCATCAAAGGTGGGAACAACAACCTTAGGCACGGAGTGGCTAAGTGCTGGAGCACATGGTACATTGTTATTAATATTAAGTGGTGAAGCGCCTGATCCGGTCGCGAGTGCAGTTAGTGCATCTAATTTTGCTATTTCGTCAGCCAGTATACATTGCGCTTCTATATACGCCGATTCCGCTGATTCATACCAGTTATCATGAAAATATTTATCCGACTTATACGCATCGTCTGAGGCGAAAGGCAAAAGTATTTTGTTGGTAGAAACAAAGGTGCTCCAATACGACTCCAACAGTTTCAAACGCGCTACAAAATGCGATCTTGTTCGCTTGGCCTCAGCAACTTTAGTAGTTGAATTCGCAACAAAATTTTTGAGATTCTTATAAAGCGAGTTTTGCGCAAGTAATTCTGTAGCCGGATTGGTCATTTTAATGATTTAATTTAACGGTAAAACTAGAAATAAAAAAGAAAGAGAAAAAAGAAAAAAAATTAAACTGCACTATGTCACACGATACCGCAAGCTATACAAAGTTTTAGCTCTACCACGTGTAAAAAGGGAGGGGCTTCATACGTGCATACACATAACAAATGGACTTACCACATTCATACATGCATACTGTATGTGTATACTTTCAAAATTAATGTCGACAATAGCGACAAGTAATATTACATGTATATATATGATAAATTGTATAATATTGAAAGACTTACACAATTTCACCGACGCAAGGTATAACGTGCAATGTTGAAGCGTCTCACGGTTACAAGCGGTACAAGGAATGCGAAAAGCACAAGCACCGTCAATGCAAGAAACGTTTGTTTAATGACAATATATACGATTAATGCGAACTCTGAGCCGCGCATGGCTTTTACGACATAAACACTTTAACTGCGATGCTTATACAATAACTGCTTCTGTTATACACGAGCAAAAAAAAATACTTAAATGATGCAAAATGTTCAAATGTGAAAAGAAAATTGCATTTAAACTCAAGAAGTTAAACGGTTTCAAATTTTTAAACAATCTCAAAAAAAAGATGAGCAATTTCATAGAAAATTTACTAAAAATGTCACTTGGTACCGAAAATAAAACGGTGACTCGATGAGTAGCGTCGCACAGCTCAGTAGGTACTCACTGGTAGAAGCTCGCCGACGTATTCAACGTTCAAAGTCTCCTTCCCAAGTGTAGCCTCAGCGAATTGGTGGGTAAGCGGCGGCGACAACTACTACGCGAGCCAAACTCCTTCGTAGTGTTGTGTATGTGAGCCGTACGCGCTTTCGTAACCCCACTCTTCTTCCTCGCTTGACGACGTCTTGATGATGAAGTGCGCAAGATGGTCGGCAATTGATGCTACCACAATAATATGCGTAATATGGCGGAAAAACACACACCATACACAATTTTTGGGATCGTGCGGCGATAAGTTCAGCCACACAATGTCCACAATATTTGTAATTGTGCGGCAATAAGGTCAGCCACACAGTGTACACGATGTTTAAAGTTGCAAAAGAAGCACAAAACCACAAGATATCCGTATTCAACTTTCTTCGGTAGTCGGAAAAATAAGGTGTTTTTCGCACGTGGCAATAAGGTCAGCCGCACTAACGAAAATTGAAAGTTATAAAAAATACGGTAACACTGGATTTTGAAAGCGACTACACCGACGGAACGGGGAGGAAAATGAGCGAATTCTTCCCACGTGTAGCAATAGCGTCAGCCACACAATGTCTACAATATTTACGCCGGGATGCCATGTTTATTTGCCGGGAGCACGCCGAACACGAGACACGCACAATAGGCACAATCCGTTTTATCGCGATTGTTTCAGCAGCTCTGCTACCATGCTTATTTGCCGGGTGGCAAATAAATAATTAAAGTACTTTAATCAATAGTTCAATCCATAATGTGCTTTATTACTAAAATGTACAAAAGTGGCCGTGGGCATATGCGTGCTATAAAACGTGTCGGCAGGAACTGAACTCTCTCGACGACGTGGTCTCGCAGAACCAAGTATGCTTTTATTGTTATATGTAGATGACATAATTTTAGCTAGCAAAGATAAAGTTAAAATTGTGAATGTAAAGGAAAAATTAAAAAGTAGATTTAAAATGAAAGATATGGGGGAACTTAGTACTTTCTTGGGCAGAGACATTAAAAGTACTAGCAAGGGCTTGTTTTTGAGTCAGATAAACTATCTAGAACAGTTACTTAAGCGGTTTAATATGCACAATTGTAAACCCGTATAGACTCCAATTGAAGTTAGAGTCAACGACCTTGAAAGTGATGGGGATAGTTTAACGAATGAACCATATAAAGAATTGATAGGCTGCTTGCTGTACGTAACACAGACAACTAGACCAGATCTATGTTTCGCGGTTAATCATTTTAGCAGGTTCCAAAGCGATCCGAAAATTGTACATTGGAAAGGTCTGAAGTGAATTTTGAGCTACATCAAAAGTACAGTTTCTTTGAGTCCTCAGTCCTCGAATAGCAACTGACTTTGAGTGGTTCGATCAAGCACATGTGCCGTGCCCTTTGTAACACGTTCAACTTTGAATAAATATCATTTTCTAATTACTTTCTGCGAGTTGCTTACTTATTTATTTGAACAATATTAAAGTCGAAATGTAGACCTAAGTACTTGCAATTGGATACTCTTTTTAATTCATTATTATCTATTTTCAAACACAATTTGTTGAGGAAACTATCGGCATCATTTCCAAAAGTCATATATACAGTTTTGGTAACAGACAGTTTGTTACATGTTTTAAATACAGATTCATTGTTTTTCCGCACTTTGCCATGTTTTATCAACTGCCATCACTACCGAATCATCTGAATATGCTATTATATTATCTTCGGACATACTTTCTAACAAGTCATTTACATACAGTAGAAATAATAAAGGACCTAGTATCGTGCATTGAGGGACACCCATGGTAATATCCCTTGTTTCGCTATTAATATTGTTCACTCTTATTGTTTGTTTTCGATTTGATAAGTAACTTTTTATTAAGTTTAGAGCATTTCCTCTTATTCCATAACAATATAATTTATTCAAAAATATTCCATGATCTACAGTGTCAAATGCTTTAGTCAAGTCAAGAAACGTTGCAATTATGGATTTACTAATATTCAGATCATTGTATACAATGTTAATTATTTTGTGTAATTCATCATTTGTGCTTTTATTTTTAATGAAACCAAACTGATTCTTTGCTAATATGTTGTGTTTTTGTATAAACTCATATAACCTGGAATGATTTTTTCAAAGATTTTCACAATATTTGAGATCCCTGTTGAAAATAATGACGTCATAAAAAGACGTGATAAAATGACGTAATAAAATGACGTAATAAAATGACGTTATTGGTTATGTCAGGATTTGAAACGAAAACTGACGTTATTTTCGGAAGATGGTTCGTCCTAACCCTGCTGAAAATGACCGATTAAAACCGATAAAAAAAATTATAATCCGTCTGAATACGCAATTGTGTTCCGAAATTCTACCATTAGATAGCATTAAACTACATTCCGATTTAAAACGATTATTTTTTATTTCTAAATGAATTATATTGGATTAAAAACGATTAATGTTAAGCATTAGAAAAATATTAAAAGCTATTAAATCACATTGTTTTTTATACGTTTTAATATGGTTTAAATAAAATTGTATTAAATAATCGTTAATCGGTTTTAATCTATTTAAAAAATTTTATAGTATTTAATCGACTTAATTATATTGTTTTAATCGGTTTTATATATTAAATTATATATTTATAATTATAATTGCATCGGTTATTAGTGCTGTGTCTAGTTCGTATGGCAGGACACCCTCGGATAATATGTTTACCGCTGTGTCGATTTGTTTTCGTTTTAGATTTCCAACTGTATTTTGCGATAATTTACTTATAATTTTCTCAATATTTATGATTTATCTATTTACTTGATTAAATTTTGTGTCTACTAATTCCGTCTGGTTCGCTAATAAATTTGCGACTTCACGCGTATCGTTATTTGTTATTTCGTTTAAGCTTTTTAATTTTGCTTCAGATTCCTCGTCTAAGGTTCCGAGTAAATGTCTTGAGATTTTCCCGACAAAGGACAGAAGTGATTTCCGCTTGCGGGTTGCGCTGTCGTTATTGTGTACTTGTAATAGTTCTGTTATGCTTTCAGTGTATTGTATTATGGAAATTATTTATTTGTAAATAGTTTTCATCTGCTCGTTGTGTACACATATTTCATTTAGCGGAGCGCATCTGTGCACGATTTCTCGCCATAATGTTGTATGTTTATGTGCTCGCGAAAAATGCGGTTCCAAATCTACTCGTTGGATGATTTTCCAATCCGTATTTGTTGTTGCGAGCGGTGCGATTTCCTCGATTATCAGCCTGGGATTGTGAGGAATTAACTGTATGAATTTATCCTCATACGATTCCCTTGCGCACGTCGTCCTGCAAGGATTTTTGTGATTAAACTTCAATAAAATTGTTTATATATATCTTATTTAATATGTTTATTTCCATGTTCTTCCCAACACCTGCATATAATATATTTCATAAAATGTTTAATAATTTGTGATTTATCCAAGCTTAAATATTACTTAGATGTTGTAAAATAGTCTCTTGCGATTGTTTCTCCTCATATGGTAATTATGAAAATATTATTGATTTTAACTGCGTTGATGATGGAGAGAAAGAGAAAAAATATAGTGAAGTATTATGTGAGCTATTTGTTACTTGTTTGTTTTCTTTTTCTATATATATTTTTTTTCTTAGTCGATTTTATTATGTGCTCGTGACGTGTATTATATAAATGCACAAAATGTCCTTCAAGTATACCCTTTTTGAATTCATACTTGGATCTTTTGGTTTATTGTATTTATTTTTTAAAGAGAAAGGGGTTTTATTTTGTGAAATTGCACATGCTGCTTTTGTCGATTAATTATGGTCCTTATTTGGTCTTTAATATTACGTGTATCGTTAATTGTAACGTTGTTGCGTCGGTTAACCTCTCTCATCTGTGAGCTCAGGAGTTCACCAGGACTCTAAGTGAAGAGTGGGATGGTATTGTAAATAAAAGATGATGATTTATATGGTGAAATGAAATATATTCTATAAACTTAAAAAACTAATACAAAAAGGAAGAACTATAATGAGTCAGACTGGTGTCTGGTCATCGACACCTGGCGGCGCTGCTTGTACGGCGGGTTGCTGTAATGAAACCAGAAACAACTCTCGTTACTTAAACTATCATTCTAATTATATATATTTAAATTAGAGTCTACTTTTTCATGTATAAATAAGTGAAATTTAACATTTAAATAAGTTAAACTTGTATTTTTGACATATTCATGTATGAAAATTAATTTCTTCTATAAAAATTGAGTATATAACTTATTGACCATAATATTCTAATAATAAACAGAATTTTTATGAAAATCTTTTATTCTTCAGTTTCTGATTCATTAGCGTTGTTTCTTTGTATGCAGTTATCGTCTTCATCATCCCATATATTTTCATTGAATTGTTCGATATTTTCATCTTGCTCTTCAGTGTTACTTTCAATTATAGCCTTATGCGAATTTGAAGCATTTTCACAACTTTGGCCATTACAATTTTTGAAATTGTAGCTACAATTAATTCAGGCCTTATTGCATGAACATCGAGCGGTTCTACAATTTGCTTTACATCCACAAAATACCTGAAAATCAAATTAATCGTTCCTTTGTATCTCAACAATAATTAAATTTAAGCAGTGTAAAGCATTAAACGTTTAAATTTAATAATTGATTAATATTGATTTAAAAGTTGATTCAAATATTACTTATACAGAAAAACTAGCAAATTTTATATAATTTATTTGAGGACATTTAAATCCAATAACTTACCATCTCCAGTAGCTCCTTGGGCGCAATTGACTTTGTATTCATTATAGGTAACAGCATAAATGTTGTTCTTTTCCACCCTCATGCTGTTGGGTCTAAATGGAATCCAAGCCAACTTTGCATTTGGTAATATACTCGTTTGGGTAGGTTATTTAGTAATTGTAAAGACAAGGATGATAAATGTTTAAAATCAGGAGTAGTTTATAAAATTAATTGTAGAGATTGTAATGGATGTTATATTGGCCAAACGGGTAGATATTTGAAAAAAAGGAATGTATGAACATCAATATAGTTTACGGAGCACAAATTTTACTTTGGGGTTAAAGGAACATTGTATGAATTGTTTGCATTCTTTCGATTTCGGGAGTGTGGAGGTTTTAGAAGAGGGGATAAGGAATAAATATAAGAGGGAGTGTTTTGAGAGTATCCACATTCTAAGGAATCGAAATAATGTTAATTTAATGATACAGTCAAGTAAATTAGATA
>UELU01143228.1:0-22643 GCA_900490025.1 Megastigmus dorsalis
CACACACACATATATATATATATATAAGCGCCGTGTACGTATGTGTGTGTACGTGTTGGTAGAGAGACAGCGAGGGGCGGAGTAGTTATGAATAGCTCACGTGAACGACCACGAGGTCGGTCACATGCTGTGCTATGCCAAAGTTTAGCAGTTAACGCTTTTATAAGCGTCACGAGATTTCGCGCGCTTCTTCTTCTCTCCCTCTATATTTTACCGTCTTCGTATTATAAGAATGAAATTCGAATTTGAGGTGCGTTTGTGTGGAATATATACTTATACCTTGCGGTTATGCAATAGATCCAATTTGTTGTATATATACCTGTATATATGTAGGAAAGCATTAAGATTCCATATGATTATATATATATATATATACATGGATTCGAGGTTTTAATGCGTGTTCCTCGTCTTAAAGTGTGTACGTCCGTCATTTATTGCGCGGCGTAATCAATTGGTGTGCGCGTATCCTCATCAATTACTCAGCACATTACACACACACACACACACATTTTCACAAAACTATAGCTGTACGTGTGTGTGTGTGTGTGCTTGCGTGATTTATTTGCATCTGTGTATCGTAAACCTTATAAAGTTTCTTACTCTCTCAACGAGCGTACATTCAAAATTATACCCAAGCGCATATATAATAAATATTCTCCTAATAGAGCTAACAATATTCCACTCGGCGTGATTAGCCGAAAGATTTATCGCAGATACGTAATTTTACGTAAGAGATGTTTTTCTAAGGACACAAGTAAAGCACACACATACACACTCACGCGCATCATCTTGCTGCACCAGCACGCGAATTTACAGCTTCTTCTTCTCCGGCCTTATCTTGCGCGTTCATTATATATGACACTTTAACCTCTCTTCGAGAGAGGGAATCGAGAGGAAATCGTTTATACATGCACCTTATTACACTTTTCGAATATACAATGTAATTGTGCATATATCTTTCGCTCGGGGACTATTCATCTTCTTCTTCTTTTTTCTTCCGTCTCGTTTCTTAGAATGCAAGGTGCGCAGAGAAGAGGATCTTCTCACCTTGAGTTTACGATCACGTGGCTGCGTAAATAAATGCTTACTCTAATTGAGCAGGATGGGGCAAAAAGAGCGAGCGTTCGGGAAAACTAATGATACTCGGATGTCACTCACTCGCTAGCGATTCATCATATTCTCTCTCTCCGCGAAAAGATTCGCGTGTGCGTGTATGTGGGGGCGAGACGTAAGTACGGTGTGCTATCGAGCGACGATCTTTCAATGAGAGCTCCGCGCAAAGTGTCGCGCGCGTAATTTGCTATAATACAGTGTGTTCTTGGTTGCCGAGCTCTGCACTCGAATACGCGTATATATATATATATATATATGTAGATAATGGTGTGTGCGAACGATACGCGAATATTTTATCTACGCCTGTTCGCGCATTTGAATGGGGGATATCTAGATATCGCATGTAAATACTTGTCGACTCCTCGGATTTCGTGTCGGTGCATCAATCACTCTCTCTTTCTCTCGGAGTGGTGGTCTCGGTGGCGGAGATGATATAGTTGGGTGTCTAATGCCGCGGCACGTAAAATGTCCGGGATTTAATCTTTCCCATATCACGGCTTTGTCGAAAAATAGCGTTTTATTTCCCCCCTCTCCCATCCCTTCATTTATTTTAATCAGTTATCGTACATTGTCGATATACAGATTTGGTCCGCACCCGCACAGTTTTTCGACACCTCTCAAATCTAAACCATCTCCCGCGGCGCAGCCGCAAAGTACATAGTCGCTCGTAAACTACATAGAGAGAGAGAAAGAGAGAGAGTCTCGCAGAGCGGCTCGAAAGGTCGTCGGCGTCGGACACGTCGCATTATATAGACGTATGAAGGCACCACACGAGAGAATCGAGAGGGAGTAGACACACACACACGCACACGCTCAGACACACGCACACAGTCGAATGTTTTCAACAATGTGCCTAGGTTGTTCTATAACGGTCCTACGCTCTAAATGACCGAGAGCTGCTGCTGCTGCTACTGCTCGCGAGCTCTGCACCAACGCCGCCTCTCTCTCTCTCTCTATCTTCATTTCGTCACTCTGTTTTTCCTCCTGTCTCCGTCCCTTTTTTTTTTTTGCGCGCATCTTCATATGCGTGTTGCAGCAGCGACAGCCTCTGCCAGAGAGAGCAGCGCAGCAGAGCCCTTTCGCTCCGTTTTCGTCTTTTTTTTTTATTTTACTGAACGCATACGCACGGCGTCTTAGCGAGACATCTTTTTCGTCAAATTCCTGTCTATTCTCGCACTCTCTTAGGTCTCCCTCTCTCTCCTGTGGCGATTTTCCACCTACTGAGAATTCATTAGGGGAGAGAAAGCAGCTGTCTGTACACGATCTACACGAATATATTCCATATATACACGCTGTTTTTCTTAAATTATATAAGCAGAATATTCCGTACAGGGGGATAAATTATTTATCGATCGATGCATAAAGCGGCGCGCCGAGCTCGATAATGTTTTTATCAGTGATATATATATGTGTATATCGTCGTTTCAATCGAAGCTCCAGAATATTTCATTGTTACGTCAGGACCAAAGTTCACTGTTTACGTACGTCTGACCAAGTGCACACACGAACGCGATAAAAGCCGTTGTTACATACGTGTTCATAGGTATCGTGACTCAGGTTTCTTTTTTTTTGCTTTTTTTTTGCTTTTTTCCTTCGATAACGACGCTCCAGATAAAACGATTTTTTTTTTGCGCACAAGTCGAATTACACAGTGTACGCACGTGATCCGGATGTTGAGTTATGCGCGGGCAAAAGAAAGCAAGTGCGGAGCGAAAGAGAAAAAAATGTGCGATGTGCGAGGAAAAAGCATGTGTCGAGATATATTATACGTAAAGCTTGGGAGAGACAGCATCAGCAGCCCTTGACACTTTTGGTTCTAGCTATGCCGCGTCGGCTGCACACCAGCGGCTTAAACGCTCCCTCTCCTTTACTTGCACAATCGTATAGGCCGGCCGCAGTTCTATAGTTAACTTATTATTGTTCATTCACTCTGGGGAATTCATATAGTCGTTTGCATAACTTAATGAGTGACGCAATGAATAACCAATGAACCGCGAGGGTAAGAGAGAGAGGGAAAGAAAGCACAGTTAAGCTCACTGCCTATTATTATCGAGCAATTATTTTTTTCGACGAGCATATATATGTATATCTTATCGCTAAAAATATTGGGCTGCTTGATAAATAATAGAGATAATTAACCGAGTGCGCAGGGCCGTTAAACAATTTAACTGAGAATAATCTATAAAGTTGGTGAACCAACGTATAACTAATAAACGATGCTTTCGGATCGTGTATAATCTCTTAAACTGTAAACTAATGCTCAATAGATCGATGCTGGTGTTTGAAGAATATTTTTTATGTCTATAATATAACGTGACTTAACGCAAAATGAAAAATTATCGGTATAACACGTGATCGAATATAAGGCGCTTATAATTGTCGATATCATACCAATTAATGCTTTATCTTTTTCGCCTCTGAAATGAAGTTGTTATTAGAAAGTGTGTTACATAAGTAACGAGCCTGGTTTTCCTGTGAGCTTCTGTAGTTTAAAGTTTTGTCACCGCGTCGTATAATTTAAGATAATCCTACGCATAATACTCTCGTAAAAATGATTTAGTATGATGACGTACAAGTGGGGAACAGTGCCTTCCAGTGTTGACATAGAAACATATAAAACTAGGTGGAATATATATACACATACATCTTAACTAGATAATCGTGTAACTTTTATATAAACATTTACAAAACCACTCGATGGATATGTACCCTAATAAATTCATCAATCTACCATCATAACCGTTTTGTAGGTTTATATACATTGATATAAAAAAAATCAAACAACATTTTTAAAATTCATTAGATGGGAGTAGAAATTTCACTCTAAATCAACACGCTGTACACACTTAACGAACTTGTTATTGAGCATAGCAAAGTGTAATATACGACAATGTTTCAATGTACAAAATAACGCATTCGCTTCGTATTATGTTAACACGGTTGCGAAAGAGTGGAAACAGTTCTGAATGTATAATGTGCAACGAGGTATACTTACACAAAACGCCCGGTGCAAGATTAAGCACCTGCTAGGATTAAGTGGTATAGGCTCTTTTTGGCTCCATTTAGTATTGTTCCTGTATACATTGAAGAATAAATTAATCGAGGCTCATATATATATAGTTCAGCGGAAAAATATAAAGGAAATTAGTCGAGCGGAAAATCGAGTCTAGCGAAGGTCATTCGACGCTTACACAATGTGGATGGGTGCAATTATCCACAATTAGTGTATTAGTGTCGATGGTAGTCGCGAAAGTCTTTAGTCGACGCAAGGTCCTTCACCTCTCGAAACTTATAGAAAAGGTGCTATGGATTCTCGTTACGCCGAGCGCCGCCGCGGTTTCGCAAAGGAGAGAAAAAAAAAGCACAGGCTCCAGTTTGAAATGGAGTTTAACTCTATTCTAACGGGAATAAACGATAAATGTTATTTCGAGCGAGTCTTTAATCAAATTGTCCGAAAATTGAATCATTTTAGTTGTATCTTGTGGAATGAAATATAGCTTTCTTGGAAAAAGATTTCGCCATATCTTACATTTATTTATTCATAATCAGAGTTTGATTAAAACTGTTATTAATAATTTTTTAACGTGCGGATTCGCGCAAAAATAATTAGTAAATGAGAATTTTTCCGAAGTAATATGCACATTTCTAAATGCAGTGCCATTAGAAAGTAAATAAAAAAACTACATTTGAATTTATTTATACATCTAAATTGAATTACCAACAAATCTAACTGTTATATACGATCGTTTATAAGGCAACGACGTCTAATGCAAGGGGCGTCGGCTGGTCATCGGATGTCTGATGAAATCGAGCGCAACGAAGCTTTAAAGCTGCTCTGAAATTTCTATGTATTCAATTTTGCAGTCGCCCAACCAGACACAGAGTCACAAGTACATACATATATATAATATCACTCAACGCGGAACAAAATTCAAACAAACACACACGCACAGGCACGCAGAAGCAGTTGCACAACTGATGCGAATTTAATATCATCGACCTTTTTGACGGATTTCTCGTCGCGGTCGCAGATATACTTAAACTCGTCGACGGCGGCGACGGAAGGAGGGATCTATATTTAAGGCGATACGCGCGCATGACGTATTATTCCTATTATTTTTGGAAAAGTGGAGCACCTTACGAATGTACATGGCTTATAATACAGTTCTATACGGGTTAACCTCCATATGCACGGACGACGATAAAAACGGAATATCCGCTCGATACGAGCCTCGGTACCTTTGACGTTTTCGACGTGTCCGATACATTTACAATCCGCGCGATTATTGCGAATGATCTCATCCTCTCTCTTTCTCTCTCTCTCTCACTCCGCCGGTGTGGTTACGGCGCACGACCCCATCCTAAGATCGCATACACGACCGCAAACGTTCTCGACAGAGAAAGAGAGAGAGAGAGAGAGAGAGAGAGAGAGAGAGAGGAAGAGTCGAGCTTGTGCACCGTCGCCGCGCACGGCCGAGATCTATTTCTGGGCAGTATTCTAGTCCAAGTCGCGCCGTCCTAGTCGAAGCTTCGACAATGTCTTTTTCTTTCACTCCCGTCGAGGTGGACTGAACGCGCCCTTACGGACATTTTCGCGCCGCCGCCGCCGCTGTCGCGTATCAAAAACAATAAAACATCACGCAGAGAAAGAGAGAAAGGGAGACGCGAAGAAAGAGGAGAGGCGGTTGACACCGGACCGAACCGACCTTACGTGGGCTTTCGCAGATATATACACTTGTACATTCGTGTCCAGCGGACAAAGAGAGAAAGGGAAGAGAGTGTGAGAGAGAGAGAGCGTACAATTACTCTTGGTATACACGGTAAATTAAAGCATCCGACAGTCACGAGAGAAAGAGAGAGAGGTGATGCGGCGACTCTTGGTCTGTTTGTAGGTGCGTGAAGCTCTTTATCAAGTGCCTCGAATAATTTACTCTCTTTCCTCCCCTCTTCTTCCCCACCGCCATCTCGCGCGAGGCCAGTTTTAAAGCGACGGGATTCCCATTCATTGTCGCAAAGGTTCTCCCGGTTGTATTCGCGCGCCATTCAGTGAAAATCCAAAGAGCTATAAGCCGGTCGTGGTGCAGCGCGCGACATGCAGTGGCGCCGACAGATTAAAGTCAACCGTGTGATCGGCTCCGCCAAGTTCGCTCTCCTCTTTACGAGGTACCAAGATGGTACGCTATACTTCCCAATGTTTCCGATGGCTCATTCATGAATGCTCTCCTTTTCATTATTTTGCTTTTCGTTTAGTGAGGTGTGCAGGTGTGACTAAAATGAGGTTGAGGAAAAGAGAAGCTGACGAGCGATTGTTTTTGTGGAATCTTGACGTTGGCGGTCCGCACGTCGACCTGCGTATTCCTCGCAATCCTAAATCACACCGAATGCGTTTAAAAGTCATGGTTTACTTTTTGTTGTATTCCAATCTCTAATTGTACGAATGAAAAAGGGGACATGTTGGGTCTTAGCGAATCTTATGTTGGTTGCGCATGACTGGCACACTCGCTCTTAGCGATTACTTTGCTTTATTATTAGAAGTTCTTGGAGAGTGCAAATTTTACGACTTACTCTATATATACAAGTTGTAAAGTGTTAAAACTCACTTCGAGCGTTTAGAAAATCCTCCGGTACAACTTGTAAATATATTGGGAAACAAACAGTGATTTCCATTGTGTTTCTCAAATGTGCCTGATAATTCAGCAAGCGGCAAAAGGACCCGAGGACAAAGCAATTAATTCGTATTTTTCTCTGTCTTAGCTCCGCCTGGAGAGGAGGACGAGGAGGAGGGAGTGCGCAACGGATACGTAAAGTCGAGCCAGCAGGACCAGCAGCACAGCAGCACCGGGGCCAAGGAGCGAAACGGTTACGGGAGCACTACATCGGTCGGCGGCTCGTGGCTGAAGTCGCGCCACGGCAGCGCCGGGAGCAGCGGCAGCGGCACAGGGAGCAACGGACCGAGCAATGGAAGCACGACCAGCGGCTACGGGAGCGGAGGCGGCGGAGGCGGCAACGGTGGTAGCTCGCGCTCGAGGCGGACCGCCGGTGGTGGTGGGGGCGATGCCACCGACTCGCCGAGTCAGCACCAGAAGATCATATTCAACGAGGACGAGTACACGAGGATCAATACGCCCAGGCAGGATATGCTCTTCAAGAAGGGATACCTGGCCAAGAAGCCCTGGGCCAGTACGACCAGCATGAGCGCGACGCCCTCGACCAATGGCAGCCAGTCGGCATCGCACTCCACCGCAGGTAGAGGTATAGCTTGTGCTGCGGCTGCTGATCCAAACGCTTCTACTTCTTTATTCTACATGTGTATAGATTATGCGGGCCTGATAACTTATCTGCATACATGCCGTTTACTCGCAACGAAAGGCTATAACCTTTTTTGCTTCTGCGGAATGTTGTACGGTTGCCGGTAGGAAGTTGAAACTATGCGTCGGTATGTGGGAGGATGTACTTTTTTTAAAAGTCAACGTTCTAATTCGGGGATGGATTTATTGGGGAATCGTGTTTAATGCTAAATTATAACGTGCGATCAATTGAATTTACTTAAAAATAACCGCCATATTTAGCCCTTGGAGTACCGGTAAAATCCACTTTTGTCACTAATTTCTCAACATGAAAAATTTTACTATAAACCTTGATTATTAGGTTTTTGGTATTGCTGATTACCATTTTACTGTTAGAAATTGGTTTTGGCAATTGGCAGTTAGTATCTGTGAAAATTGAGATCCTCGGATAACTGAATAGCTCAAGATTTGAGATAAGAAATTGTAGTTGGTAGATGTTAAAACGCAATTTCAATGTCAAAATCGTGATCAGCAACCTCGAGAACATAGGCAGTATTGATTTTTGCATCGTGAAAACCTATTTTCCGCAAGTTGAAAATTTTAACACAGTGAGTTCCGTTAACGGCTGGCAAAGCCAATTTTGTGGCTTTATACAAATGTCGATAGACTCCGTAATTTATCAGTTATAAATAGATATTAAATTTCAGTGAAAAAAGATATTCATTTTTAGGCAAAAATACCGGTACTCTAAGGGTTAACCAAACCATTCGTTGGAGAAACCAATTCCTTTTTTCCATGTATTTATAATAGGAGAATCTCCCATTTTTTACCTAATCTCAACTTCTTACCGACAAAAGTTATATATTTACGTGTCTCAAAGTAGAGTTTTCTATTAATTTTTCACTCATTGTTAATATTCTATGTGGACAAGACCTACCAAGTTTTTCATTCTAAAACCTATTTTATAATCACTTCCGTAAACGTCGAATTGCGTCGAAATACTTTCAACTCTAAATGTTCATTCTCGAAAACAAAACATTAATTCATCTCTATTCATAATTAAATACACTTTCTAATTCATCCGCAACCTAACTGTTACCAATGCTTGTAATTGACGGTAAAAGCCACCCTCGAGTGTAAATAGTTCATCACTCAATTCTGAAATTTGTTCAATCAACAGACGGCAGTGAAGCGGCGGAGGATCAGCAGTTGATGGATAGCAGCATGAGCGCGAGCGTCGAGTACGGGGCGCCGGTGATGAAGCCTGGGGCTCCCCACCTGACCTACGGCACGTACTACGACCACGGGAGCGGTTACTACTACGAGTACCCGATGATGCTGGTTGGGCCGGCTATGCCCGGACAGATGGCACCGACATTGGCCGCGATGCCCTGTGCCCCGGTCCCATTGAGACCCATTGAGTGGGTCAATCCCGCTTACGTGCCCAAGCTCGCCTCGCATCAGTACTGTTATATGAATTATCCGGTGAGGACTGAAACTTTGAATTTTTCTTTTAACGGTGGGAGGGACTGTGACTAAAGAATCACATTGATTTGTCTCGATAGTAAATCATGGGTAAACGGTTGTTTTTCATTTTTACCACCAAAAACAAAGGGGAATGAACACACGCTATGGCGACTTTACTTGACAATTGATGTATAGATGGGCTTTTGAGGCCCTTGATTCCGAATGTTGTAAGTAAAGCCGACGACGTGTGTCTGATTTGCGAGGACGACTGATTGTTACCTTATCTATAAGTTTGATAGATCTAAGAAGCAAGAAAATACTGAAACTGAAATTTTATCTTTCAGCCGGCGCAAGGAGCGGATTGCGCGACTCTGGTAGACGCACAAGGTGTACCGCTGAGCGTAGTGGAGCCGGTGCCGCCAACGAACGGCCTCAGCCACGAGACGAGCTTAACGGGCAGCGCCTCGGCCTCTGTCTCGGTCTCGGCGAGTGGCAGCGTGGCGGACGAGCCCCTCGTCACCGGTGACGAGTATCATCAGCTACAGCTGCCACCTGATCATCATCCCCAGCTGTACGAGCAGGAGCAGCTGGAACAGCTCGAGGAGGAACAATTGCAGCTAGAACAGCACCAGCAGCAGCAGCAGCATCAACAAATGCTAGAGGAAGAGCAGCAGCAATTTCTGGAGGAAGATCAGCAGCAATTCTTGGGGGAAGAGCAGCAGCAATTCTTGGGGGAAGAGCAGCAGCAATTCTTGGGGGAAGAGCAGCAGCAATTCTTGGGTGAAGAGCAACAGCAATTCCTGGAGGAAGAACAGCAGCAATTCCTGGAGGAAGAGCAGCAGCAACTGCTCGAGGAGCAGCTGCAGCATCAGCAACTGCTGGAGGAACAGCAACAGCAGCAGCTACTGGAAGAGCAGCTGCAGCAGCAGGAGCCGCTCGACCAGTTGCAGCTCCATCATCAACTGGAGCCGGGACAGGAGGTTGTGCTGGAATCGCTGGACTCGATGGCGCCGCTCGAGGTGATGGAACAGATGGAACAGTTGGAGACGATGGAGCCGCTGGAGCAGTTGGAGCCGCTGGAACAGCTAGAGACGCTCGAGGGGCTCGAGTACGCGGAAGCGCCGTATATAGAGACTCTACCGCCCCAACCTGTTCACTTGACTCACGTGATACCTCAACCTATGGGACAACCCTACCTCTATCCTGGACAGTACATGTTTGGGCCACCGGTTGTGAACGTCAACGGTTGGTTGCCTTCTTTGCCACTTTAAAGACGCTCGCGAGACAATGAAAAATACTCTCTCTCTCTCTCTCTCTCTCTCTCTCTCTCTCTCTCTCTCTTTTTTTTCCGAACAATTAGCCTTTGTTGTTTTTGCATTACCGATTAGCAAAGAAAACTGATATGTTTATTGTATCTTTTTTTTTTATTTTCTCTCTCTGCGATGATAGAAAATCAAGTCTCGCTAAATCTCCCGTAGCTAGTCAACACTCCAGCGATCTTAAAGTAAGACTGAGCGAGGGAGCATGGACCTCTCTCTCAATCTTTCTTCTCTTTCTCCCTTTAACAGCAACTTGATGATTGCTTGATTACACTTGATTGCTCGACTCGATACTCATGCATATATATATATACACGTATATGCGCGCGTTAGCAGCGCGCATGCACGTTCAAAAAGACGCGTTATACCGTTGATGTCCTGGCTCCCTCGCAGAGACGATATTACCGTATAATAACAAAAAAAAAACACGAGATTTACCGAGACAAATAGTAATAGAAAAAAAGTCAGGCGAAACCGTTTGCTTAGCGAACAAAAAGTAGCTAGTCGTGCTTGCTTTAGCTCGTAGCCGTAGGCTTTGACCGTTTCTGTTTCTAATGTTAACCGAGAGCAGTGTCGCTCGGATGTCGCGGGGCCAAGGGGTTCGGACGTGCTCAGGTTTTTGACAGCTGTTGCCCTATCCATCGACACCATTGCTGTGTTATAACCGCAGTACCTCTACCACACTCAAGGTAAAAGGTAAATCATACGCCGGGCGAGATTTTCTCTCTTTAGACTCATGCGACTTTTTGCGCGTTTGGTTCTCTCGTACCTTTTTTTTTTTGTAACTCGATCCATTAATTTCTTTTTCCATTCTGCCGTGCGAACACGGAAGACGCTTGTGTGTGTGTTTTTTTTACATATAACCCATGTATCGCTCGTCAAACTATGTAATACCGATTTTTTCTTGAAAAGTCTAGAGTTTAAATCTCGCTTGAAGGCGCATTATTCTCACGTTGTGTGTTGCTGATTGTTAAGCATCTTAGAAGCTCGCCTCACCTGTTTCATTGTTCTCTCTCATTTGGCACAGCGCACATTCTTTCTATACATACTCTTCGAAATTTTCATATATAGATATGCATATGTATATGTACGAAGAAGCACCCGTAGTAGAGCTACTTAGATAGTATTTTGGCTGTTGAATGACTTGTACCTTATTAATTTTTATACTTTTATGTACGTTTGAAAGAGAATTGGAAAATGAGTGAAGTGAATGTTGGTCGAAGCACATCCATTGCATTTAACGATATATAATCTTCAATTGTCCCTCGCGCCATGTTATAACTTAGTCCGTCGCGTTGAGATGAGGCAGAGCGCTCGCTAAACTATATAGCCGTGATTGTATCCGTAACGTAAATGTACAAAATGTATGCCACGGCGGATGAGAGGATGGGGAGGTGTGGAGGAGGGGCCCCGAAGCGCGCGGTGAGCGCGAAGAGCCGAAGCTGAAAGAGTGTGCTTGGCAGTCGATGCCGCATTTCTCTGCGTTCTAAATAGAGACATTAAAAATAAAAGCGCGCGCGCGCGCGTTGCCTGGTGCTGTGTGGTGTGCACCAATCGCTCCGCTGAACGCCAGGCACTGGCCGCACACCAACACTTGCCTCGATATACCGAATAAAAGAAGAGCGAGAGAGAGAAGAAGAAGAAGAAGGAGAGTGCCTTGTCTTTTGTGTATTAACGGGTGCGCGGCGCAGTGGAAAGCCAAGTGCAGTCTTCTGAAGCGTCGGGTAGTCGTTGCGCTCGACGCGCGTGCAGCTCTGTGTGTTAGATCCTTATAGCGCCTCTCTATCTCTCTCATCGCGGTAGAAATCGATATTCTTATCCTTCGACGATTGCTCTGCTCCATCTCTTATTATATACCCGCTACGATTCGCCAACGATTCGAAACTCTTTTTTCTTATATTATACCGTTCCTCTCTGCTACTCTCTGTTGTTTTGCTGATGCTGTTGTTGTTGCTGTCTTGTTGTTTCTATACTTTCTTTTTTTATTTTTTTTTTATACGTAGTGCATTATATACGTACACGAGAGACGCCCGCGCACCACACAAACACACTCTATCACTACTCTCTCAAAAGCCTTATGATCTTATGATGATTGAAACGGTACGATTGGCATATCATACGCTACGTGAAACGCGCCCGCGCGATTGTTAATCGATTTATTTAAGAGATACCACGCGCACACGTATACCCAGTTGACTGATTGTAGTAATGCCAGATTTTTTTCTCGACGAAGGCGTGACGATACAAAGTGGACCCATGCTCAGATGCAGCGACATGGTGGCGAGTACCGCGGCGGCGGCCTGCGCCAAACACAGGAGAAAGAAAAAGAAGAGAAAACAGAAGCGTCCGCATGCCCTCGTAAGTATTTCATCGTTTTTAACCTTTCTTTCTTTTTTTTTTTTTTTTACTTATGATGATCTTTTTTCCACGAATTTTGTTTTTGGCTGTACGCGCTGCATTTAGACACGTATTGAAGGATATTTCGAATGCTCGTCATGTCGAATACTTAAAAATAAATCAATTTTGAGTGTTTTTTTTTTCTTTTTTGGAATTGTAAATGAGTAAAAAATTATAAAAACTAACTTGTAAATTAAATCTAATTGTGCAATGACAAGAAAATAGCTTACAGGAAATTTTTCTCACTAATTAGTGTGTTATTTTTTTATTTTTAGTATACGTAATGGCTCGTATTTGTTCATTTGAGAATGAAAGAGAAACGAATCTCAACGCAGACTTGGAAATAATATGATAAATTGATAACAGAATTTAAAATAATAAGATAAAACCAATTACAATTAGTGAATGGATTTAACAATATTATAGTCTGATAGTCTAGTAATGTTCTGTAATTAAATCTACAAAATTCATTTTACGTCGTAAATGTTATTCTAAGAAATGCGCAGTAAAATTGTTTATTCCTATATTTTATTTTCCTTTACCATGTAATTTATATCTTTCATAATTACTTTTCCACATACGACTTTTGCTCAAATTTAGCATCTCAAATGCATTTATGCGACTTCTAGCTCAGCGTTTTGAAATACCAACTACTACGACGTGATTTATCGAAATACATTTTGTTTTGTATTATCGAGAGTGTGAGACTGCAGTACTAACACAACTATGTTTCCAGGGTAACACGGAGGATGACGACGAAGAAGATTGCAGCTCGGAAGGTGAGAACCTTCTGCCCTCTTCTCCCCGAGTTTCTTGGTCGACGACGGCGACAACGACGACGACGAATCGGCCACTAAATCCGGAATGCCAAGAGTTTCATCTACGGCCCACCGTTGAAACCCCCGTCCCCATTGTCAGTAACCTGGACGGCAACGCAACGGAATTCTTCTGCAGCTCCAGTTACATGAGTACTTCCACTTCGATGCCAATGGAATCGAACGAATACGAGGCGATTACGACGGCGACGGGCACAGAGTTCGATTATATCGAGTCGACGACGGAAGACTATATGCCAGACGCCTTCACAGCACCAATGCTCAAAAATCATGCGGACAACGAACCATTAAGACTGACCGACGAGGAGTACAAAGTCGAGACTTATGCGTACGACGATAGCAACCAAATAACGGATATCAATAGCCAAAATGGAGATGAAAGCCTAGCGCTCGACCAAAGCTATCCCTCCGAGGCACTATTATTGACCAACGGTGATCTGACCATGTGTCAGAAGCTTACGATGATCACGGACAACGGTTGTGAGACCAAGTTACTGATAAACGGCGAGATTCAGCAGCAATACGACGACTCGACATTGACTGCGTACGACTCGGACTCGCAAAGCTACGAGACTCACTTTGTTCGGACTAACAATAGCAGCAACGGATCTGTACCCAGACGAAAGTACAGTGCGAAAGCGCTGAAATTCGTGCGCGAACCTACGCCCGGACCCGATCTCGATAGTCTAAGTGCGACTAAGGCTGAGTCCTCGTCGAGAGATGCAACAATAACGGCTGACGCTGTCGAGGACGACGACAAATCCATCGAGGATATGACGGCGATGCTGAACCAAGCATCCATCATTGATACGCAATCGTCGCAGAAAGACGGAAATTTGGGTAAGTCGATGGAATGTGATTGCTTGAAAGTGCACAGCAAACATTTTTGAATTGCGTTGATTGACCTGTTACCTTCTTTAAATTGGGATCCAGAATGAGTTTCATTAACTGATTTTCCAATATAAAGTATACTGTTTTCCGCTGCAATTACGTGAATTGAATATTCGAAACCTTTTTTATGCAGATTGGAAAAATAATTGTATGCCTAACGCTTATGATAAGCATGTATATTCACTTTATTTATGACTAACACGTTGCTTTATTTTTAAACACAGAAATAGCTTTTTCTCTTTCAGTGAAAAACAAAGTACTCATTACATATCTGAGTTGCCGACTTTGATCTAACCAATTTTAGAAAATACATTGTAATTTTAAATTGCTTATGTCTAACTCATACCATCAAATATTTGAACATTTGTAAATGACTGCTACTTGGATTAGTGACTGCTTAACTATAGAAAATTCAATAATTTTTTTAATAATAACGGAGAAGTTTTTATAAACACACTAGAGGGGTAAAGATAGCGCGTCAAACGAAAAGTGCTACAAATTGCCAGTCTGCAATGAAAACGGTTCTTAATTTCTGCATGCCGTAAATTTTACGCTCCTTAGTTAACGTAGGTCAGAAAAGGAACGTATTCATTCAACCAGAAAATTACAGTTCATTATATAAGAAGATACTATAGACACTTTTTATTAATAGTTGTAATAAATTTATTACATTTTAATGTTCTCGGCTTCCGCGATTTTATGTAGTTTTTCGCAATGTGTACTTATGTACGTAACTGTGAGTATGTAAGAAAAGAGGAATTCGTCTGATTGATTGTCGTTTTGATATACTTTTTTTTCCGTAATTTCGTGTGTCTTGAAAACGCATTATCTGATTTTAGCCGAAATCTAATATCTTCACTGGGCTTTACGAGAGTATTTACTTTTTCTAGCATGAAAATAAGGTTTTCCTATATCATAGATTCCTTGGAAAAATATGGAAAAACATAGGATGTGGAGTTAAAAAAAAATATGGATAAAATCATTATATTTTATTTTTATGTTTTTTTACTTAAGATTGATTTTTAAAATTATTTCTGCATCATCAAAATTTTATTGAAAAATACTGAAAAGTTAATGCTATTTGTTGTCCAGTGTTAGCGATAAACTCAACAGCAAATCGATATCTAAATTTTATATCATAATAATTGAAATTACACTTTATCAATTCTTGTCACAAATTTCATTACGAATTTCACTCAAAATTCCAAATGGCATCTTAAACTCATTAAAGGACTCAAACATTTCTAATGATAACTTAATCAATCATAACAAAATCATTGTTGCATAAATTCCTTGTAGATATTGTTAACAAGAATTCGAGAAAGTTCATTCATAGCTCATTTATAGCTCATCTACTGTTGATCTAACTCAAAAAAGTTTACTGTGTACACCGGCGATCATAGATATTGTGCGATATGCATGTATCAGTACTAACATCTATAGGTCCTGACTAATCTTTTTTGCAGTCTGCATTTAATTGAGTGCGACATTCTACTGTTGATTAGATATCTGTCAAACTTGGATAAACGAAAGCTCGATCACCTCCGAGAGTTGTTGCAACGAGAACAACGAAACGGCGACTACGACGACGACGACGATGACGACACGGATGACAGCCGACGAAGACTCGGGCTTCGAGAGCCAATCAAAGCTCGGCTCATCGGGTAGACCGATTACCGACGCGGTTAACGAGTGGCTCCAAAGGGCCAACTCGCCCGATCTCTTTATCACGTCTTCGACGAGCGACGAGGATGAGGCGAGCGAAGACGATGATGAGGAAATCGGTGGGGATGCCTCGGTGAGCAACAAGCCGTCAAAAAACTTGCAAGGCAACCCCATGCCTGCACTATCTGTTAATGGCGGCGCCAATGAGCGCGAGGCCAGACGCGGCAGACTCGCAAATACCAATGACCGGATCGCCATTGTTGGCAACGAGGATCGCATTAAGATGACGGAAAATCCCGTCACGTTAAAGAGGAGCAGAAATGCCAGAGGTGCCAAGAGAAAAGGTGCTAAGAGCCACAAGCGTACCAAGGAGGCTCGCCGTTCGGACGAAGACGAGCGAGGAAACCAACATCGTGAGTAATATTTTGGATACTTCACAAGCCAAAAACGCTATTGCCACACTCGTTTATGCCAAGTTTTTATTTGTTTTCAAAAGAATAATCAATTCACAAAATGAATTTACTGTTGAATAAATTTTTGTTTGAATCCTGTTTTTTTAACAATATATATTCTTTCTAGCTCTGGCACCAGAACAGCAACCGATTTCTGCTAAATCATCAGATTCTCTAGCAGCGAGGAAGGTCGATGAGATTTGCGAGTTTACTGAGAAGGATAGAGATGCGGGTATGAGGGTTGCAGAAAATTCTCGGATCAACGTGAGAAGACTTGAGAAACCTGTGAATTCGAGTGACGAGAATCACGTAGCAATAATTCACAGAGTTCAAGAGGACGTTTGCAAGAGTAAAACTATAGGGGACATACTACCAGTAAAAACATTCGAAAAGGGTGAGATCATAGTTTCGATGGACGGTGAATTGTTGCTCGTCGCGCCAGCACAACAAGAAGAAGTTAGAGTGAAGAATCCAGCCATCAAGACCGATTCAAACGAGCGAAACACCTTGGCAAACAGAAGAGACAGCAGCAGCAGTATAGTTGGTGATGAGACTGAGCGTCGTTCTCTCGGCAGCATTGAAGAGCCGGATGTTCTTGAATGTTGGGAGGCAGAGACTGTCGAGCCGTTGGTCACTCCTACAAAGCAGAATCAAGTTTCGTCGTCGGCTGTCGACGACGACTTGCTGATAGCCGTTCACAATGATAGTTCCGATCGCATGGAGCACGTGCAAAGATATTACCGTCTTCAGGTAGACTCGAGTGTTACCAGTGTCGAGGACGATAATTGCGATAATTTAGCTTTAGATGATAATCAGGATGCTACTAAATCGTTAACCGTGCCAAACACTCCTGATCAAATGACCGAGAGTAGTTGCAGCGAAATCGAGATACCGGTAATTGTGCCCGAAGAAAAGGACACGTGCATCGTCAATGGGAATCTGAAGCTGCCAGTTGACGAGGCATTCGAGGCTTATGAGAGCTGTTATACAGGCAAATCCATGCTGTTTGCTTCGGTCGACCCGAAACTGGGTAAACCGCGCTTATTTGGTCGGGATGAGGAAGGCCCCATACCGTGTAGACCTGTCTGTTGCAATATTCAATGACCAGAGGAGAATTGTCTGCAAAATGGCCGTCCTCTGTTTTTTATCTAACCGGAGTACCATGAACATTCTGTTATTGATTTTATGACTTTTCTTTTTCTTTAAACCGCGACATTTCTTTACTTACGACCATTTTTATGCGAGATTTTTAATCATCATTCGACAGCGGATCGTATTCTTATTACACATCATATTCTGAAAATCAATAACGATTCAATCTTTTTAAACGAACATTAAAGCTGACTATAAAAGCTTTGAACAAAATCAGTAACTCATAGTTGATGGTACTTAAAGAGTTCGAATAATCGTAGGGGTTCTTGCTATTGACAAAATGACGCAAACTGTCAGTCAATTGAATTTCCTTGAGCGTTTACTCAGAGAATATAATAAATAATGGATAAACAATGAATAAACCGAAAAGAATTTTGTGTTCCAATGAGCTTTGCGTTTGTAAATATCATACCAGCGTTCATTCGCGTTTTCACCCACAAGTCAAAAAAAAAACTCCTTTGATATGCATATGATAATGTATGTTGTAGGAGCTTTATGGCATACTTTGTGCAGTTATCGTAGATTGTAATAATCATTCTCTTATATCCTTCACAATAACCGTTTTTTCCAAGTTTCATATTTCTTTAGCTTTTTAAAAGACGATTGAAAAATGTCTGTCAAGGTTCCTAATTACTATTACTTCATTTAATAGCAAAAATAAAACAAAACTTTAAACAGTAGGGATTTCATTGACAATTTCTACAAAAGCAAATCATTTAGATTTTTGAATGAATAAAGAAAGGAAACTATTTCCATTGATGATTGTGCTGCTTGTCATGATTGACTTGAGTAATATTTGTCGAATGTGTTGATAATATTTACGAGAATTAATGACTCGTCGACACTTTGTTGTAGTATATGCGAAAGAAAAAAACAAAGTTGATCGCAGCATGATCGTTATTATGTTTAGCCTTTGTGTGAAAAACAGCCCAATACCTTTCAATTTTACGTGAATAAATGGGAGCTAAGAGTTTAGAAGCTAGTCCGAGAAGGCTGACGAAGAAGATACCAAAGCGGTAGAACGTGACGACGTATTGTTATAATTGTTATCGTTCTTGTTATCGATGATCCGAATATAGAAAATATGACTGAGGCTAGAACTCAAGTCGTATATGATTAGAGCATATTTTGTACGACCCTCTTAAAAGAGAATTTGAGATCTTGGAATTTAAGGAGAAATTTAATTTTTCGTTTTCTCATGAAACTATCAGATATAAAACCGTGCGTTTCAAAATAAAAAAAGAAAAAGAAAAGCTCGTAGCGTGTACCAAAATGCGCCTGCGCTATCGTTGACACTGACATGGAGATGCCGAAGAGAGATCATCTTAGTTAATTCAAACAAAAATAGTCATCTGCAATTCTGCTTCTCGCGTACTTCTACCCATTGAGCAATGCTATCAAGTCGGTGCAAATAATGAGAATTTAGTAACTTTAATAATCGAGCTGATGCGAAAAACAAACACAATTTTACTAGATTGGCAGAACGTAATGAATGGCAAAAGAATTTTAAAGAAACTAGGATATTTTAGGAATGGCATAATAATCTTAGATGAGTTATTAGATGAAGTTGAGAGGAGACTGAAAAGTAATGGAAAAAAAAGATAAAAGAAGTGGAATTGTCAAATCGAAGATTGGGTAAAAAGAAACGGTTGACAGGCAAGACTATTAAGTATGTAGATGTTGACGGTAGACGTTAAACGTGCTATTAAACAAGTAATGTACATAGAGGCAGAGCTTGTTCAGAAAACAATTTGTGCGTTCGACTGATTATTCTGGAATTCAAAACAATGAAACCGTAGACATACTGTACACTCACGCATGCATAGGTATGAAGTAGCATTATCTATAACACAAGTCTATACTGCGTAACGTACAAAGATAAAAAAAAAAAGTTAAACAATACAAAAAACTGCTTACGCAATTCAAGTATATACGTACACATGAATGAAAACACAAGGCGCACTTGTTACGATTATAATTCACGCTTTAGAACGGAGGAAGAGAGGGAAAAAGGTGGAATTTAAAAAAAACAAAAGAGGGTAATACGAGAAAAAGGGAATAGCGATAGCGCAGGATACTTGCATCAATATACCTCATTAAAAGTATGTAAATAAAGACCGAAGTCTCATCCCCTCCAAATAAGAAAAATAAATCGAGTTATCAACCAGGCATCCACATTCTCATACGTTTTCACCCGGTATATTTCCAAATAAAGAAAAAAAAATAAGAAAAGACAAAAAGCTCTCCGTATCGTCATTTTGCAGCAGTGGCGCACTTTTTTCTCGATCTTTGTCCAGATTAAAGAATATTAGTGTTCTTTTGCTCTAGACTTTCTAAAGGATCGATTCGACATCGATTCGGCCAAAGTGCTTTACGTTATGATAATATATGGGTCTGATATATATCGCTATTATCAAAGTGCGCATTGCATCAATTGTGTGCCTTATTCTGTGGCGGCCATTTTTCTAACCGATTGACCGTGCGATTTTTCTTCGGGATGTAAAGAAGGGTGACTAAAAGGGAGAAGCAGCTACCTAAAATTGCTTACGGATAGGAAAGCGAATGAGGAAAAAAAATGCAAATTTGAATGGGAGATAGAAAATGTGACGCAAAATGAAGCATTTGTAAGGAGGCACCGATCCCTTCATTTAAAGAAAAAAAGTGACCGGGGTCTAAACAATGTGGCACGGGCAAAACCACGCATACATGATTAAATATATGGACGCGCGAAAATATGTGCATCAAGGGATAAAAGTACACACGTACACGCAGTTACACGTACATAAGAATGCATCTAATACGATACGTTTAAACACAAGTCATGTTGCTGTACAATTTCATGAAAAAAAAAAAAACTCACTGTATCGGAATAAAATGTAAGAAATAACTCTGTACTTTAATTCTTTTGTGTTTTGCTTAAAAAATATGAATAAAACAATTCGAAAAACTCATATATTTCATTTTTGAAACACCTTCCTGCCTTGTTCATACAGTCTGTCATAAAATAAGTATTTCATTCGCGTAAAATCCAGAAGTTGTTTGATTTTGAAACATAGATTCTATAACAGAATTACATTTAAAATCAAAAACATAGTTTAACACGCAATTAATGCCACAAAGTTTGAATAGTAGAAAGCACAATTATGAAATAATAAGCAATTTGGCACATACACCGCTACAAAACTGAAGAATGCAGTGTTATATATGCTCTGCAGTTAATATTTGGTTGCTAAGAATAATCAAGAAATTCTGTAAACTAATATCACCTCATTTATAAAATTATATAACATGCTTAAATGTAAAATCGTGTTTTTCATCAATTGGCAACAAAGCAATAAAACATAAAAGGCAAATAAAATAATGAATGTTCGTTACGGGTGCATTTAAAATTAATAAAGATTCCATTACGTAAAAAAAAGTTAGAAAGCTTTTTGTTAGTGATTCGTTTATAAGTTGTATTTAAGCGTTTAAATATCACGAATAAAATTAAAGATCAAGTTCTTTACATTTTATTAAATTAGCAATTGCCGCGTTTCAAGATTATTATCGTATTAGGCATGCGCAAGATAATGCCGTATCAGTTTGCCGCAGCCGTCTCGGTAAGTAGGTATCATAATATGAGTAGAATGCAGTGGACGGTATTCGCCAAGTAGTAGACGTATCCATGGTGCGTCTACAGTAAAAAAAAAACATTCTTTGCCAGTAAACCTCGCACTCCCAGCATTGTTTCACGACAATCCTTCCCAAAGCAAATCGTATGACATCGCAGCAATTAATAAATATATCATCATTCGCATATTCAACTCCCTGACCCTTGGACACCCTCTTGTCAACATTACAGAATGGGCCTAAATGCCGACACAGCAGACATCGACAATAACCAGCACTCGGTAATCGTCCGCGAACCTCGTAACGTGGTGCCATCTACCCAAGTCCACCCCGTCGTCCCCGTCGCTCCATGAATATCCAGAACTCCCTTGTAATTATACACATTTTCAGTAGAAATATCATCCCATCAATCTTTAATTATCCAACTCGCTGCGCATATATAACGTATACGAGGATACGACGACGCTGCGCCTGTGGTCCGTATAGAGGCTTAGCAGAGCAAGAGAGGGGCAGTTGAGTAGAGAGCAGCAAGAGAGCGCTGTACGAACCTGCTCGCTCGAATGCGAGAGACAGTGAGAGAGAGAGAGAGAGAGAGATAGCGCGTACATGCGTGTGTGTGAGTGAGCGAGCGCGCGAGAGCCCCAAGGAAGAGAG
The DNA here is from genome assembly GCA_900490025.1 of Megastigmus dorsalis. Taxonomy (NCBI): domain Eukaryota; kingdom Metazoa; phylum Arthropoda; class Insecta; order Hymenoptera; family Megastigmidae; genus Megastigmus; species Megastigmus dorsalis. The sequence goes on from UELU01143228.1 coordinate 21,843, forward strand.
GAAGGAAAGAGAGAAGTGAGAAGCCTGTGCAGCGAGGAAAGGCAGCTGGCAGATCGCGGCTCAGGGAAGAGAGACGGACTGAGAGAGAGAGAGAGAGGGCGAGAGAGTGTGCAGGAGAGAGATTCTCCGTTTGGCTCGGTTGCACGGGAGGCGCGCGAATGAAGGAGCAGGACGTTCGCTGCAGGAGCTGAGCCGCCGATGAGTAGCAGCAGCAGCAGCAGCAACAGCAGCAGCAGCAGCAGCAGAGCAGCAACGAGCGAGAGGAGAGAGTAGGAAGGTGTGTGCGCGCGCGGGGGCTCGCGGTAGTGTGGTACGGGTTCTCTCTCTCTCACGGGTCCGAGGAGAGGAGATACTAGCGTGTGTGTGCGTGTGCGCGTGGAGTGTTGTCCGCAGACGGCAGCAGTAGCAGCAGCAGCAGCAGCTCGAGGTCGCTCTATCTCGTAGGGGCCGACGAAGACGGGCCATCCGCGGGACAGGCTGGAGGCGCGGCCGGGCTGACGACCATCGGAAAGAGCGAGAGAGAGAGAGAGAGAGAGAGAAGGAGAGTGCGAGCGCGAGGCATATAGAGCGATAGCGCGCCGAGCCATATAGTCGCGTGAGAAAGAGAAAGAAGGAGAGAGAGAGAGAGAGAGAGAGAGAGAGAGGAAGAGGAACTGGAGCCTGTTGTGCGCTTGGTGTGTGCGTGTGCTGCCGCTGCCGCCCGGAGCGGGGCCCGCCGCGTCCATCCTCGTCGGCACCCATCGTCACAGCCTAGTACAGCCGTCTGCGGCTACGGGACTCTCCGCTGCTGCCAGCCGCCCC
>UELU01143231.1:0-13591 GCA_900490025.1 Megastigmus dorsalis
ACAGGTCAAAATACGCCGGATAATATCTTTTCGAAATTTTTCAATACCTTCTTTTTAGTTCTAAAAGAGCCCTCTAAGAAGTTGTCTGAAAAATTGCTTATTAAATTTTGAGTGTTTAGGATTTTGCGAAATATGGCCATTTTGAACAAGTTAAAAATATTTTAGAATCATGAAAAAAATTTTCCCGTAATATTTGAATATCGATTGCACTTTTTTGCAGTATTTTGAATTATTATCATTGCATTTATGTCATTATGAAAAAAATTCATACAGTTGAAAATTTCCAAACTTTTTCAAACCTTTTTTTAGTTGAAAAAAAGCCTTGAAAAAGATGTTGAAAATTCAGGGTCTTGGTCATTAATGGGTTAAAGTTACCTATCTACTTATAAATTTTACACAAACTACTATAAACATTGAAAATTTATTAGAATGTTTAAATTTAAAAAAGGTAAACAGTTAATATAAACTAGAAATGACAAGAAATTTTAGATTGTTAATAATAAATAAGTTTACAAATATTGAATTACTTGTGTTATGGACGCAACACTTGAAAGAGAAAAAAGTATAAAAGGGTTATTGCACTGTAAATGTTAAAGAAAATACTAACCTAATTCGTGATCACTGTCATTGACAAGTTGGGTGACGATTACGTTGACGAGCATTTGATCTTGTTCCGTGTTGTTAATCTGTTGTAACGTGTAGTCCCTGATGACACTCGGCGAATATTCGACAATATAATTCAGTATATCTATACTAGCAGTTTTCGTCTGTGCATCATTGATGCCAAGCGTTATTTCCAAAGCCGGTAAAATACCCAATGCCGTCAAGGTCTTGTAAAACGCTTCCTTACCCTGGGGCTGCAAGTTCTGTGAGAAATTGCAGAATTCTTTGAGAAAGAGTACCAGATCGCGTCTTTTACCATCAGGTGCATTCTCGTCCGTCAATTGGCAGAACAGTTCAGTGAGGAATTTTTCATCGTCTTGTATCAAGGTGACTATCTCAACCTTGTTGAAGAAAATGAAACTGCTCAGTGTACTGAGCATGTTGTCCTCGAACACACTCGGTGTGGGAAGCACCACATCCTGGATGTACTGGACGCGATAAGTTTGGTGTATCTTCGCGAGAAGCTCAGCATTTGTGATGGGAATGGCCTGTTTGAATTTGGCCAGTTGTTGAAGATACTGCCTATGTTTCTTCGGTTGGGGCAATGCAGGCTCATACTCGAGGCAGCCAACGACGTCGAAAATTGTGTCGTCGCTAAACATGACCTCGAATAGGGCGTTTTTGTTTAGGAGAAATATATTCTTAAAAATGTCATATAAGTGATGAAGTAACTCCATGTTTCCTAAGTCTTCGCAAGTATGAAATAGATTCAGTAACTTTCTAATGTAACCCTCTGACTCTAAGGCCATCGCCAGTTTTTCTTTTCTCATAGGAGAGGAGAGGCAATTTCCTATCACTTCATTTATATCCTCCAAGCGGCCAAGTTCACAAGGAGGTAATTCTACCGGTGGTGCTGAATCCGACATGTCATCGAATCTCTCATCTTCTGACTCTTCCACGATGTCTTGGGTGATTTCAACAGAAGGATCTTTTCCCTGTACTTGACATATTTTCTCCCATATTTCATCGCAGCCTGCTTTTTCTTGAAAACTTAAAGCTAAATCATAGTTGTCACTTTCTGACCACACAATCAAAGTGTCCTAAAATATAAAAAAAAAATTTTAATATTTTGATTTTGTTGTAGAAAGTAGAAATTTAATTACTGGTAAAAACAGATATTTTTTTTGCAATTTAAATAATTAAGATATTTTAAATCACAAAAATTATTTAATAATTTTTAATTTTAATTCATACCGTCTATTAAAATTTTTAATAAATAAACTTTAAATAAATGCTATTAATAAATATATTTGCAAAAATAAAACCAATAATAATACAAACAAATATTTCATTATCTTTGATTATCTATATATTATTTATAATAATTATTTTAAAATGAAATATGTTTATAAACAAGCAAAAATATAATTATGAACATTAAATTAATTTTCTACTCATAAATATTTACTTCTATTTTGCATTAATGTTCTGAAAAAACATTTTTTTAATCTTATTGTTTAATCTAATGTATAAGTCTTACTAGGATATTCTAAATCAAAATTAAATTAGTAACATTTATATGTAATATAAAATATTACTTGATTAAATATATATTTTGAATTGCAGCAGCAATATATTGTGTAATTAGTTATTCAATACCTAGTTAAAAGACAAAGGATATCTAATTTATTTATTTATTTATTTAAATATATTAAACAGGCTGTAAACCGTTTGTATAAAATAAAGTAAAAAAATGTGATAAGTATACTGACAATTATTATCACTAAAATTAACACTAGATATTAAAATTAAACTAATATTTGGTTACTATAGATCGTAAAATTGCTTTAAAAACCAGAGCTATTGTATAACTGTAATTGTGGAATAAAGAAGATTTCAAAATCTCTTTTATTAAAAAATATTTAAGAAATCATAGTTTAATTGTATTGAGATAAAATGAAAAAAATCATAGATTTACATAATTATGTTTGTTGTGAAATTTTGATTTCAGCAATTGAACTATGTTCATTCACAATAGCAAATTTGAAATTATTATTGATGATTGTTTAATCAAGATAATTCATTGAAAAAAAGAAATTAAATTGTTTCTTAATGAAACTTGAGTTTATAATGTTGATTATATTTGATTATCAACTGTTTATGTAAAATAAATCAATTGTAGTCATAAAATTTTATTAATTTTTAGCCAAGATCTTATTTTGAAGGTTATTAATAAAAAATAAAAAATAAATTTCAAGTTACCTGTTGTTTTTGATAGGCGGTGTCTGGCAGTATTTTGCTTTCTAATAATATAGTTCCATCATTTTCAGCCCTCACCAAAAGAGAAGTTCCCTTTAGCCTATCGACATAGGAGGAGGATACATGCCCTGTCCCACGGTCATCCCATTGTCTGTCTGCATTTAATGCATATAACTTAACTCTTCTGCGCGTATCTGTCATGATGGGAAGCTAATTCGGCCACATATAAAATTACAGTATTATCACCAACCTATTAGCATTCCTCCCCTGCCTCCATACAAATCTTTAAGCTACTTAAACGAAAAGAGAAAATAATATGTACCTCAATAATTAGTGTATCAACGTAGAAACTATCAATCACAAGTTCATGTCTCAAATATCAAATAACCACAACCTTTTCCTTATCTATCTCTCAGCATAGCAGCTTGCAATTATTCTTATAAAACACATATTCATTAAAGTCACTTGACTCTGACCATTGATGGTGGAATAAAGCTAAATCCTTGGATGGAAAGAAATTCCTTGCTGTGGCCAAAATTAGGTGTATGGAGACAAATCCTGTGTTGGATGAAATATTAAGATCTAATCATAATTCAAGGTTATAGCAGCACACTAATGAACGCCGCAATATAAATCTGCGAGTATACCTCCCTCTCTTCTTCTCAAGAACCCTTGCAAAATACAAGACACAAGTCACTCCGAAATTTCTCAGCACCTTGTCCACGGCAGCAGCAGCAGCAGCAGCAGCAGCAGCAACGTAACGGCCCTTTCTTCCTCAATCAGCTGTATGTGTGTGTGCGTGCGTGTACGGGCACTTTTATCGTCACAGAGCTACAGGCCGAGTCGCGGGTATATATTTGTTTACCACCGTTCGTCGTCGCCGTCGCACGAGAGAAACTGTTTACGCGCCTTCCCCCGAGTTGCATAAGCTTTTCCGCGCGCCGAGCCAGCCAACAATAAGCCAGCAGCAACGAGCAGCGCGCACTCGGCTTTCCGTCTTCTTACTTGTCTCGTCTCTGGTGCGCGCGGGAAAGCCACCAGCAGCAGCAGTTCCGTGTGTGTCGTGCTTACACTGGCGCGTGTGCGGTTCCTGCCTGTATCCGTGCCTCGCGATTCTCTCGCGATCTCCCTGAAACTGCCGTAGAACGAGAACCGGCTTCTCTCCCTCGCGCAGATCCTCTCCGAGATCTCGCGTTCTCTGGTGAAACTTTCTCTCCTTGCTCGCTCCTCCGCGCGTTTTATTACCGCTGTATATATATATATCTTCGTTCCGCTTCTCCGTGTGTACACGACTCCGTGTCTTACACGCTCTCTCTCTCTCTCTCGCTCTTTCTCTCTTGTACTCGCACACTGCACAGTCAGCTCTCTCGCCTTCTCTCTCTCTCTTTTCTCTCTGTTGCCGAGAGATATAGCCCTGAGGCTGCCGCCGCCGACGGATGAAGAGAGCGAAGAGGGAAGCCGACGACGATGCGCGCGCCCTTGCTGTGTGCTGTGCGTGTGTGCACCGAGAAATGGTTAATGTACACTAGAGTATAGAGAGGCGCGCGACAGAGACAGAAGAGGTGCGAAAGTATTAAGCTACCTACAGGCGCTCGCAAACCGAGCGCAAGTCAACCGTGACGTTGTTATACCGTATAGGTAGACCCGCGACTGCCGATGCTCCAGCTCAGGTTGACGGGGACGTCGACGTCTTCAGAGCATTATCGCCCCCTCGAATCCGTTTCAACAAGCACACACACTCGCTCGCACACTCCGTTTCTCTCCCCCCCTCTCTCTCTATCTTTTCTCCGAAGCGGCTTCGAGGTGCCGAACGCACCGCAACTTGTGTGTCCTTGCCGCGCGTGTGCACAGCCACCCACCTAAGCCCAGGTCCCTGCCTTGCTCTCCCTCTGGCTCTCTTTCGCTCAAAATTTCACGTAGACACTCTCTCGCACGGACAGCCACAACACACAACACTCCGCCATGTTAGATTATCACAACACGGCTGCTGCACGGCACACGCACACCAATGTACAGGTTGGTACGCTTTGGTGACAGTACATGTAACATGTAGCTGATGTAGCTGAGCCGCAGCGCAGGCAGCGCTACTCACGCTAGTCTAGCCCGTGGATGGTGGATACTGGATAGGTACAACATCTATATGTGTGCGAGCGTGACCAAAACTGTCGAGACTCGAGTGTCGAGACTCGCGAAAAGCGAATCGCGATTCGCGAAGACGGCGGCGGCGCTGCGATGCCCTGCATCAACGCTCCACGGGGTTCACTGGCTTCTCGTCACGGACTAACCCGCGAATTTTGAAATTTTTCTGGGAGGATGGGACGTTTGCTCGTGCAAGAGGGTTGAAGAATTACGAATCCCAAGATGTTTCATAGGTTGAATTGCGGCTGAGAGAAGGGGAAATCGGCATGGGAGGTCGACGTTTCCACAGATCAGCTTGCACGAGTTTATCTTTACAGGTTTTGCGCTTGGCCCGGTTCTCTGATCTCGGCGATTGGCCGAGATATGCCATGTTGCCGGTGACGTCACTTTTAAATGACTAATGGCTTATATGTATATATAGCCATTGTTTTTATTATGACTTTCGGAGATGGGGCATTCTTTTGTTTTTACTGTTGCCTATACTTTACAGGCAATTGAATGATTGTTTACTTAATTGTTGCTCGATTCTGGAACTGCAAAACTAACACTTTTAGGAGTTATGTTTCCAAAATATTTTTTATATTATTCTTTTCCATTTTTACTATATCTTGTTAGAGGTAGTTTTATCCGAAGTATCTATCAATTAGAGCAAACAAGTATATATAGATATCTGAAATAATTAATCTGATAAACAGATAAATATCGTTAAGTTGATAATCAATGTATTTAGTTGATTAGTTATAAATAATGAGTAAAAACTTATTGTTTTGTGTGGAATAATATAATTCACATTGATAAATATCATTGCAGTATATAATGCAAAGATAAAATAAAATGGTATATACACTACATGTGTAAATAAACTCATTAGGTACTTGTAAATAATTAATTTATTAAACTTGTTGTTTATTTACATGTTTTTTCTCGTCATACAACGAACTTATGTCTACATATACTTATTTATTTTATTGATAAAAACGCTCACTCAAGCTAAACGTTTATGAGAATTCTTGTACAAAGATATTTTTATAATGTTATCACAATATTATTCAACAGCAACTAATGGAACCTTTAAAGCCCAGCAAAATATGAAAAAAAAGACTAATAAAAGACGTTAAGCAAAATTATAAAAACACTGATAATTTTTTCTTAAATAATACGTTTAACATATTAAATTTGCAAAGGATTTCAATGTAAATGACTAAATGTATAAATAGACAAATATTTTTATTATAGAAGATTAATTTTTACGAAGAACAGCTATTATACAATTTTTTACACCAGTGCTTTCTTTACTGTTTATTACAGGAACGACGAAATTCAGTTATAACCAAATTATAAATTTAGAACTGTACAGTATTTCCTAGTCCTTCTGATAACTAATCGAATTCATGAACAGATGTAAGAAAACATCAAAAATATTAGTCCAAATGAAATTTTGTCTTATAAACTGCACTCGTGTAGCATTAACATAACGTCGCTTGGAGGAAGTCTTAGCCTTAACCTGAGTTCGAAGTACGAATCTTAATCTTTAAAAATTGTCCTTCTATAACGGTCATTGGTCAGAACTCTCGATTTTCCATTTAAACCTGGAGAAAGCGAAAGGATAAGTCAAATAATATGACTGATCCGACTCTTTTCACGCAGCACGCTCACGCTTTATATTACACACTAGAGGCGATCGGAATCTCATCCGTTACTTACTTTACCAAAATTCTAATTTTGTCACTTATTTAATGAATAATTAATGTTATTTTAAAAAATCTGCAGTCATCTCATAACTTTTACAATATCACTTGTACTTACGAACGAAGAAGTTATTTTATTATTTAGTATTTGATTTAAATAAATTTAATAATATTAAATTATTTCTGGATTTAAAGACTAAGTTCTAAAAACTGAATAAAAAATTTACTAAATTCAATTAAATATTTCTTTATCAAGTTAAAAAATTATTCATCTAAGAACATGCGTTAGGGTCGGAAAGATTCGTAACTTACCGATTTTTGCATTTAACGAATATATAAAGATAGAGATTAAATGTCGAAAAAAACTCTTTGTCGGCACTTTGGTAATGATGTAAACGCTATACGTTTCCACTTTTATAAAATTCCACTCATAATTCAGAGATTTTTGTTTTCGAAAATTTCAGAGACATAAATGTGTGAATTAAAAAAGACATTTTCGAAGACAAAAATCGCTGAATAATGGGTGTTATTTTATGAAACTGGAATCACATAATGTTTACTTCATTATCAAGGTGCTGACCGAGAATTTTTTTCCGGTCCGGTTCCGGAAAAGTTCTTCTAAAAGTTAATTCTAAAAGTTAATCCAAAAGTTAATCTATATCTATATATATATTTCATTAAATGCTAAAACAGGTAAGGTAGGAAACTTCCCAACTCTGGCACATCTTCTTAAATATAGTACCTTTCCTTACTTGCATATAAATGAAGAAATGTATAAATCATTTCCTTCGTAAGTAACTGTTACTTTAGACGAAGTACAGATTGAATCGAAGAAAAATAATTATTCAAAAATTTTGCAAAATCATATCAGTAAGTCAGTACATCCAGTACCCGTTTAATCGATGGAAGGGTCTCTCGTAAACTTCTCTAATCTTCTTCGCCTCAGCATCTCCTGTTCGCTAGATGACTCGTTACTGATTCTAGACGTCGAAGGCATAGCTTCGTTACTGCTTGTGCTTAAAGACGCCGCTACATTTTCGGCCGGTGCGTCAATAACAGTCTTTTGCGCGGACTTTTGCGCTTGATTCGCAACTTTTGGCTTGTGATTCTCCGTAGTAGTAGTTTGAGAGCTTTCTTCCGATGCATTCGTTGTCGAACTCGGAGGCTTCGAGGTCGAACTTTCGGTCGACGAAGTTGTAGGAGGCATTGGTGTGGGAATACTAAGTAGAGTATTAAAATAGTTTTAATCACAATAATTAAATGTGGTTTTACTTTAATAAAATTATAAGAATACATCAGTTAGTAGTCTTATTTATTTATTTTTTTTATTTATTCAAACCAGAGTAAAGTACATTACATTACACACATGGTAACCCTGCAGAGGAAAATAGCATTTCCTGTATGCAGGTCTGGTACATGCAAATTTACATGAATTCCTTACAAAACCTTACAAAACCTTACAAATTTCCTTATAAAGTAATATATTTTTTCGAACATTTGTATATTATTTTAAAATTATAAAAATAATGTTTTTTTATTAACATAAAGGATTGAAATATAGATACTAGTTTTTAGATTTTTTTAGTGAATTGTTAATTTTTCATAAAAACAATTTTTCTAATAATAGTGAAGGTCTAATTGATAATCATAAGAATCAATAAATAATATTAAAAAAAAAGAAGTTTTTTAAAAGAAAAAATTTAAGCTAAAGAAATTTATGGTAGCAAATTGATTTAAAAAATTCTTACATAGCAGTAGCGGCTGCAGTTTGGTATTGTCCCATCATAGCGATCGCCGCATCCAAAAGCAGCTGAACTCGTCTCAGGGTTTCTATTCTGGCCTCTACAGCCTGTCGCATATTACCCTCCATCATCCTCAATTCCTCTTCACTTAGGGCGGTCAGATTTGGAGGCGGTGTTGGCACGGGCGGTAGCGGAACAATTGGATGTAGTGATGATGCAAAAATGGGAATGCCAGCAGCATTGAATGGCTGGAATGAAGGTGCTTGAGAACTTGAGGTCGATGAACTAGGACCAGGTTGTTGCGATGCTTCACTTGTTCCTGGTGGTGATGGTGGGGGAGGTGGTGGAAAGTTTGCCCAAAAAGCTGGCATCTGAAAAGCAGCAGGACCGGCTGCTTTTTTGGGACAGAATAAAAGACTATTTAATAAAAAACATTTTATAATTGATTCTAATTATAGTTATGTTATTTTAAACTTTTAAAAAATTGACGAATGTAACATAGTTTGTCTAACTTGTTTAATTAAATGGGCTTTATTTAAAAATTTATAAATCATATTAACCTTGTGGATTTGGTCCTTGAGGTGGGACGGGCTGTGGAGCAGGTGCTGCAGGTCCAGGTGGCTGATTTTGTTGCCTTGTTGTTGATTGAGTAGTTGTTGGTCTCAGTATATTCAACCGACAAGTGGGACAAGTCTGTTGACGTTGGAACCAGGATCGCAAACAAGCAGTGTGGAATATATGATTGCATGGCAACTTTTTACTTGCAGAAACCATTTCTTCTCTAAAAAATTAATGAACTCAGTTGTAAAAAAAATAATTAAGAGATAAAAACTTATCAATATACATAAAATAGTACACTAAATAATTACCTGCAAATAATGCAAACATTATCAGCAGCAGCCAATTCTTCAGGTGTTGCATTGGGATATAGAGTATTCATATTTCTTATTGCTCTTCTAGACATTACAATATCATGGAAGGCTTTCTTAAAGTTTCTCATCGTATAATACATTGGTCTGAAGGCAAATAGTGGTAGAGTATATATTTTCACCATGATTGCAACAAATGCAATGTATAAAGTAACCTAAAATTTTAACAAATAGTTCATTTAAAATAAAATTTTCATTTCAAACCAACAATGCAAACTTCAGACTCATTCAAATAACATATGAATAAATTAAAAATTATAGAAAAATTTAAATAAGGATTTCTAAAAGATCAGTGAAAATACTCAGTCTCGAAATTCATATAGTTTCATTTAAAAAAAATGTTGAAATAGCTTGCTTAATATAATATTTTGGGGGTATTTACCTTTAACAAACCAATGACTAATTCAGTATATAACAAAAATACAGGCTTGTTGTCCCAAGGATTATCTCTTTGTAGATCGATTGTATGTAGTATATATTTGATATTTATATTTAATACAACAGTAATTAATAACGCATATTCAAATCCAAAAACTAGTTGAACAGAAGGTCCTTTGGCAATAGTTTGAGTATATGCATAGTTCAACATTGCTAAATTTATTGACAATAAAAGTATTAGCAATGTTCCTACTCGTACATGAAATAGCCATGTTATTACTGGACTCCTTTCCATCTACAAGAAATTATTTAAAATATTAATTAAAAATTCGTAAAAATAAAATAATGTAAACACATTTCTCAAATACTTGCATAGTCAACTCGATCTTCAGCTAGCCAGTGAAATGATTTCAAAAATAAAAGTAGTGTAAATAATGCAATGAACTTGGGACTAAAGTCATCCCTAAAAACTGTGAATGCTAAGCAAGTTTCTGTCACTGCATACCAAAGTTTTTCCATCAAGTGCTGCAATACAGAAATTAAAAAAAAAAAAACATAACAAACGTGTAAAATAATTCCTACAAAATAAAAATATATAAAACTAGTACTTGAAATCTATTCTTACTTCAAATTCAGCTGCTCGTAAGTTTCCAAAGAAAATCTTTCTCAAAAAAGTGTTTGCCATTAAAACTAATATGAGACCTTGGACGTAAATGACCTGCAAAAGTAATTATGATAAAAAATGCATTGTAATGGTCTTTATAACTTGTTTTTACAGAAATTAATACTTTAATCATTAATGACTCTCCTAAATAATATTTGTCGGAAGTATATCCCATTATTAAATTATCCTTATCCTAATTATTAAAATTCTAATTTTTATACAAGAGTTAATTGAAATTTTAAATTAACGCAAGTCTTCACTAAATACAATAACTAAATTTTAAAATTAAGAAATTGATTCAATGTAAACACATGTAATAGTTCTAATTTATTTTTAATATGATATTTTTATTATATTGCTCAAATTTAAAATTAACATAAAAACAAAAAGTAGAACATTCCTCATGATCCCTAACTTCTTAATTTAGAAAACTATTGTTTACTTATTGAATACCTATTGCAAAATTTAACGTGCAAATCTGACAAATTGATCAAAATGTTAAATACCATAAATTGTATGAAACTTTTCATTTTAGTACTGAATGTAAAGTAATTTTTCTCTTCTCCATATTGGCAATGAAATCTCAAGCTAAATTAACGATTAGAATAAGACAGTAAAAATACATCATCGATAGATAACAACAGCCAAAACATTATAAAGTTCTCCAAGAACCACCTCTCCACAAGGCTCTTATCAAAGGTCCAAATCCAAAAACTCCTCGAGGCAATTTCCGACTAGACAAATACGTGGAAAAAAAATCAAAAACTCACAGCCATGCTGGGATTTGATTTGGTTATGTAGACGACCGATGGATAAAATTGCTTCTTTTGGTAATAGGCATTGCCGATAACGGCGCACGTAAGTGCGACGCTAATCAGCACGACACCCGCGGCCCTCATTTCCTCCACCTCTTGTGCCAGCAGCAGCTTTTCCTCTATCTGCTCTCAAAGTTACCCCGAGGCCGCTTTACCCCCGACTCCTTCGTCTCCGCGCGGAGTTGAGCAGTTCTCGCGCGGCTGCTTCTTTGCGCCCCCCCCTGCGAAAGCGCAAAAACCAAGGATTTAGTACTCCTTATTTTTTTGTTCCTTTCCCACTGCACTTATGATCTTCCTATACACTGGTTTTTTGACACAAGCAGCAGGCGACGAAATAGGCGCTGCTCGCGTCGCGGCGCACCGAGAAACTAGCTCAGAACATACGTGTCGTCTGGCTGCGAGAGCTACGTCTTTTTAAGCTGATTTCACATAAGCCTGGCTTGATTACGTTTTTGAATGTTTTTAAAAGATATTAACGATTCAAATATGTTAACCTAGTAAATAGCGGATTGATTTTTCGATTTCCAAGATTGAATGGACGAGAGAAGATTATTATTATTAACTACTCTTCAAAATTCAGATGTTAGAATATAAATTACTCCGAAATCTCAACGATGTTATTGTGTAGAATTACCTTTAAATATGAAATACATGTTTGCAATAGCTATATATAATATATGTACATGCATGTATTCGTACGTGTGAGTCAGAACTCAGAACTAAGTAAGTACCTTTTATGTTTATTTGGTACTGATTTGATAACGTATTGACGAATTACGCAATTAATTTTCGTAAACTTGTTTAGTGTAACGCAAAGTTTAGTGGCTTTCCAACGAGTTAGCTTGTATCCTTAAAAGGTATAATTTGAAAATTTTGCGAAAAATGAGATATACTTAACGTATAGCGCAGCACGATTCCAAGATTTAAATAAATTTTTCGTTTAACCACATTGGACATGCGGTGATTATGCTATTGGATATAAATATATTATTATATATATATATAAGTATCTACAAAACTTTCTCGCCCTTCTATTTGCGGGTACTTATATCATAGGCTTATATTCTTGGAGTTTCAACTCCTATAGTTGCTCCAAAGTTCATAAATAGATATATATGTATGCAATTATGCATATATACAACTTTATTAACAACTGTATTTAATACGCGTATAGTAGGTATACAAAGAGAGGTATATATATATATATATATATAGTCCATATTTTTATACGCTATATATGTATTATATAGTCAAGAGAATAATGTGACCATTCTTTTGTTTCCTTGTGTGATTTTTGTCTTTTAGTATTATTGTCCAATAAACATTTCGTGTTTCTTTTACTTACTACATAGCATTTGAATTATTAATGAGAAAGAGATTCCCAAAATTTTTTAACACTATCCTTTTAAAATTTAAATACCTGGCTAAGTAAGCTATAGAAGTGTAAACTTATATATTCGATAAATATGTGCGAGATATATATAGGATTCTGGTATTCTCTTCTTTTTCATTTTACCTATCTATATTTTGATAACTAGGAAAGTGTCACTGATTTGGATCACGGATTTGGCTAAAACTTTGGAATATGCTTTCTGACACCAAATTATGGAAGAAACCACAACAATACGATCTAATATTCGAATTCTCCGAAATTATGAGCGACTATATTTACTCCTATTTTGAGTAAATTGAATAAAAATCCATGCTCCTATTATTGTTCATAACTCAGCTTGTAAATCCTTTAGCACAAGTTTGTACATGCAAAGTGAATTAAAGTAGAGAGAAACATCTTTAATTTAAGTCTTGTAGCGTATAAAAATGCAGATTTTTTACAAAATTGTAGACGATTGAAAATAATTAAAAAAAATAAGGCCAAAAACTAATAAGAAATAAATGATATTGATTGATAGACTTTTTTGCATTAATTTTGCAACCATTTTCACTCTTCTATAACTTTGTACAAAATCCATATTCTTATACGCTATAAGTATCTTAAATTAAAGTCCCTTTTTTCTATTTTCACTCTGCATGTACAAAATTGTGCTAACGGATTCATAAGTTGAGTTTTATTCAATTTTCTCAAAATAGGAGTACCTATAGTCGTACCTACATAACATCGGAAAATTCGAATATTGGATCATACTGCTTTTTTCATAATTTGGTATCAGAAAGAATATTCCAAAGTTTTAGCCAAATCCGTAACCCAAAGTGACGCTCTCCTAGTATAAGTATAGTTTTTATTTATGGAAACTTTTTATTGTTGGTTTTCAAATTCCATTTTTTTACCAAAATATTAATTTTAGCTACAAAACTCATAGAAAAAATATATGTCGAAAATCATGATAGCCCTAATGGAAATAAAATCCGTACGTTT
>UELU01143231.1:13611-79876 GCA_900490025.1 Megastigmus dorsalis
GTGCTTAAACGTACGCAAACGTACGCAAACATACGGAAACGTACGAAAATGTATAATATTATACAGAAAACTACAAAAACAAAAAATTTTTTCTATTGATGAATAATTTCGTACCTGAATGTTACGGGAACGTACGGGAATGTACGTGACCCTGCTTTAAAAAAACAGGTGAAAAATAAGGTGAAAAATCAGGTGATTTTTCACCTGCCGTTTTAACACGAGAAATTACTTGTTATTTCTGTACCTTTTTGTATAATGAATAACGTACGGAAACGTACGCACGGGTTCGGTAATGTATAAAAATATGCCTCTTCATACGATAGTGTACGTTTTAGTACCGTTTATTTTTTCCATTCGGGAGGTATAACATTATATTCAAGTATTCGCTTTTTCCCGCACTACCAAAATTTTAATTTTTATGTATTTATATAAAATACTTTTTGAAATTTCATTTATATTAAAACCAATTACAATGTTAGATAAAAAAACTTCATAATTAAAATTATTTAATATTTGAAAACAAAATTATATGTTATTCTCAAAATTGTAGAGTATTGAATCATATCAACAACGAATTCAGAAGTTATTGCCCTTTCATGCTGCCAACGAAAACAATAATAAATTATTACAAGGTTGAAAAGCATGGATTTACTTCATAAGAAAGATTTCGTGGCATCACCTTATAGATCAGAAAGAGAGAGACTCATTCACATCGAGCGATGGAACGTTAGAAGATATTTTAAACTGTTAGGTAAAAAATAATTGTTAAAACTCGAATGAAATTAGTCAATTGATTGCATTTAATTTGTTTCAGATAAATTAGTAGATTTTCTCGAAAGCGACAAATGTTACCGATTAGCTGACAATTATTTGTTAGCCATGGTTTTCACATACTTTTTGAGAGCTTCACTTGAGCCAGAAGAGTACACGAGACAGAATTTCTTTGCCGCTTTGTAAATTTCATTAATAATGCTATCAGTATATAGGCATTCCTTTCAGTGATAACAATATTATTACAGTATTAACACTATATTAAGAATTTTCTAAATGCAATCGTTGTAAAAATATTGTGATCCATAAGTTCAGCTCGCGGTACTACTGCAACAAACTCTTTTCTCCAATTCCAAGCAGATTTCTCGCCTATAACGTGGAGGAGGACGAGAGCGAATATTTGCTGGAAGAGATCGAGTACTGGCTCGAGTGCAGCGTCGCCGAGCTGAAACAATTGCATTACCAGCTCTTTCGACGCATGGAGTACCGGGCCGCTGTGTCGCGCGCCTGCTGCGACATCGTCATGCGCTCGGCTAACCCGGAGCACAAGGTTTGGCAGAGGCGCCGTCACGTCTACCATTCCGGTGTCGTCAGCAAGAAAGTCTACTGGGTCTGTGGGTGAGCGAGCTTACTATATCGACCTGATGTAGGTATAGATACGTGCGAACGTACAAACCCGATAGTCGTAAGATTCTAGCCAACTTTGAAATGCTATTCTGAATCCGCAATTAGAGGAAAATCAACTCGTTAATTAATACACGATATCGTTTACCTCTGCCAGGACTGCCTTACAGTTAAATTCTATTGCACAGGATGCTTTTTACTTTTCGCACAAGATAAAGTATTACTACACTATATACAGGGACAAACTAGGTATTGCATTGATTTACGAGACACGCTCCCGTATCAGTCTAATCGTCTCGAATTATGTACTTCAATTTTCATACTCTAATCTTTTACCTGCACATGTTATAATAATCTATTATATCAAATGCAATGATATTGTTTAATGTAGGAAATATAAATGTAGAAATTATTTCTTATTTTATACTTATTACTTGTTTTCAGTGTTATTTATATTACAAGTAAAAACGTTGACAACACGATAATGCACGAGTCATTGAATGTATACTTAGACTGTTTAATACAATGATACCAATAATTATATACACTCACACATCGAAAGTATCTATCTTTCCCAGTACCAGCAGAAGACAAGAGACCGATTCCAATTTTCTTTTATTTTCGCAGAAC
Organism: Megastigmus dorsalis; assembly: GCA_900490025.1. Lineage (NCBI taxonomy): Eukaryota > Metazoa > Arthropoda > Insecta > Hymenoptera > Megastigmidae > Megastigmus > Megastigmus dorsalis. The sequence goes on from UELU01143231.1 coordinate 15,637, forward strand.
TGAAGAGGTTTGCCCTATATGCGAAGGCATTAGTGAAGAGGAGGATGTAGATTATTAGAAAACGAAGTAAAAGGATGTTTGATAATAATTGAATAGATTATTAAATTATAAATAAGTCGCTATTTTTATTAATCAAACGTGTAAAAATACATAATCGTACAATCATATTTTACGCATCATATTGTATGTATATAAAAAAGAGGATATAACAGACTATGATACTTAGTTAATATCTGGCACTAAATTGTACATGGCAAATATATTTCTCTAAATAATAATAAAAAAAAGCTTTAATTAAAAAATATACGCTCGCGGTCCAAAAATAATATATATATATAAAAAAATTTCTTTAAAATTAAGTGGTTCTCTTAGTAAAGCATTTTTTTCGATTTCTTATAAATAATTTTAATCTATCTATATCTCTTGCACTCACTCATTCTCGCTTTGTAAAATTAACTCATGTGTCTACTCAATTGCGTGGACTTCAACACGATCCTAGGACTTTGTCTTTTCGGAGTGATTGGCACCATCGCTTTAAGCGGTGTTCGACGCGAACTCATCACAGATCTTCTCGCTGACAATGATTTCGCGCTCCTTGGTGTTTTGACGCTCAACGGCTTCTTGATATGCGGTGTTTTGCATGGACTCTCGTGGGGCTTGTAAATGTTGACATTGTCAATTGACTGGCTCGACATCGACGAATGATTGCCTACCATGTTCTGTAAGAGTTGATTTTCTTTCTGCAGATTGTAAGCATTTGCTTCCTCGTGGCTAAGGTGCGAATTAATGGAGCGTGTCGACTGTCGTCGACTACTGCTGCTTATTGTCAATTCCATTTTGATCAGCGGCGAGGCATTGTTTGACGTTCGACGACTCATATGATTGTTATGTTTTCTTCGTATTATGACCTCATTGTATTGTCTTTTGGGACCTGCGAGATTAGAAATAATATAAATTACTGAAAACTTAAGGGTGATTGATTTGTAACCAAATTTAGTACAATGTTGAATAAAAAATGACTCAGTTAAATGTTTGTGGGTCAAGGGTACCAAGGAAAAGAGATATTAAAAATTTTATTTTTATGTACATTATACGGCATCTTATACGAACTCACTCTTTTATGAATTTTATTAACATTAGGTACCTGTATATATAAAAAAATTCATTCAAAACAAAAAAGGTACATTTCCCCTCAAAGAATGAGTAAAAAATTAGCTTCTGAATGAAACTTTTTATTGATAATTAAGACAAATAGAATTGTTTAATTCGAATATTTAATCGTTATTTGGAGTAAGTTTATTTATTCAGTTTCTATAAAAAAAAAGTATAGTTCATGAATAAACAAAAAATAAAAAGTGCATTGATTTTAACTAATGATATAGCAATAGTAACGCTCCTCAAACTTAAATCTAAAATTATAAATGTTAAGACTGAAATAATATTTTAATTACTGATTAAAGTAATTAGTAGACGCAAAAAGAGAATTCGGTTTGGGGATACTTTTATGTCACGTAATATTAAAATAAATAAATAAAAAATTCCTACCATGTGGAGTGCGCGATTCTTCCTTGGTCGCGGGTCTAGAGTTAACTTGCACCTTCATGGATTGTCTGCGATTTAAATCAACGGCCTCTTTCGTGGGATCGTCGAATAGTTTCGCCTTTGCCAGTACCATTCCCGCGTTTTGTGTTCGTAGTTTGGCCACAGATGCTCGACCGGTCGTAGGCACAGGAGTTTTCGACTCCTGCTTTAAATAGTCGTCAGCGTCCTTCCACGAGACCGTCTTCTCTTTACGCGGCTCTGAGCCCTTGCTGTGGCTGCTGCTCTCGATACTCTCCGTATTGGAAACCAAACTCTGCTGACTGTTGCTCTTTTTCAGCTCCTTAATTTTGTTGTTAAAGTACTGAGAGTTATCGATGAATTCACCGCTATGAAAAGAAGAAGCTCGTCGTATTGCGGATATTGGGTTCAAATTACTTTTTCCGCTAGAATTCAATATGAAATTTTTGTTTAAAAAGACTGTGAAATATTATAAATGTCGTTGTAAAGTGTAATATCACCTTAAAGCAGATGATTGCGTATTATGAAAGACGTCGTCGTCAAGAGGACTGACGTCTTCGTCGCTGAAAGATCCTCGGGTATGTTCGGCGGTGTGACTAATAAGGGTGTTGAGCTGCTCTTGTAAATAGTGTAGTCGAGCATTCGTTTCTTCACTGCAAAATGTGTCTTCGGTTTTGGGAGTTTGGTCAAGGCTTTTGTACGAATCGCGTTTTACCAAAGGACGACCTCGTTTTAGGTTGCACTGCTTGGGATAACAATTATTCAGCTGTGAATCCGACCTGAGGATCGAATCTCGTACAACTGGCCTATCGGAAATGTGCCAAGAGACGGTTCGATGCACCTTCCTGTTCAAGGTGGAATATTTTAAAAAAATACTATTTGAATGTTCTGTATAGTCAATATTATGGAAGAAAAATTAAAATATTAAATATGTAATATACTCAATGTGATAATAAATTTAAAATTTTCAAATGTTACTTGAAGAAATATTCCCTATTGCATATTAATTTATAGTTTTTTATATTTACACAAAAAAAATCAATATATCTTCCATTTAAAAAATATTTTTTAGTTGTATAAACAAATCCTTTCGTAAATTTATGGTTGATATTTACAAAAATATATCTATTTACCTTACTGGTTTTTCTTGAGATCTCCTTCTTATACTGCCAATTTTTCGTGCACTTGGAGACCTTATAACTTTGTTATCCGCGGACCTGCGAATCTTTAATTCTTTGCTGAGTCTTTTGGCTAACTGATCTGCACTTGCGGTATTCTCAATGCTTGCTTCTTCCAATGTTTTCTCGTATTCGCTCTGCACTTTGCTTATTGGATTCACAGTCAAGACATCGCTAGATTCGCTAGTTATACTTTTGAATTCTTGTGAAATGCGACACTCTATCGCTGATACCCTACTCTTAATTTCTTCGTATTCACTTTTTGGTATTTTAACGTATTCTTCCAATTTATTGTCCGATTCATGATTGTTAGATGTATTGGGCGATGAAGATTTTCGTAAAGAGTATGAATGTGTAGATTTTCTTGCCAAACTTACGCGTTTACATTTGGTTTTGTTTTCGCAAGGCGACTTTTCTTGCGAGGCCTGCTCGCCACATTCGTCTGACAAATTGATGTCGGCGACCATAAAAACTTCTTTCAAAGATTTGTCGGAGCCTGAATGTCGAATTTTGGCATGCGGCGAGGAGGGAAAGGGTGAATCAACACTTCGATTTCGAGGCCTCTTTTTCGACTCTGAGGAAGTACTTGTCGAACTCCATCTTCTTTCTGTGCACGGACTAAAGGATTTTTTACGAATATCCATGTTTTGTTCGTTGTTCTTATGTTTACTTCTTGGTACAAATCGATCCAAACTGAGTCGAAGCTTTTTTGTTCTCTCAAGTTTATCACTAACTCCCCTAAAACACATTTTTTTATGGAATTATTAATTTTGATCGAAAGTAAGATTAAATACAAGTATTTATTAATACTTACATTTCTGAATTAACTTTTTGAGACAGATATTTTTGTACTCCCGTCTTTTGATTCGGACTTTTATCTTTCAAAGGGCTATAAATATGAAAAGTATAATAATTATAATCGAATAGTTTTTTTTTACTAATGTATAACAAAATCAAACAAAGATAAAACCATGCAAAACATACTTTGGATTATTAGAAACTGGGGAAGAAAATAAGTATGAATGACCAAAAGAAGTGCTGGTAGGCATAACGTCGAGAAAATTTCGTCTGTAATGCAATGGCAAAATGCTTTCTAAGAAATGATAGCGTAGTAGTAGAAATTATTTATTATATTTAATGAAGAATAAACACAAAAAACCATGCATTATTGACAAAATTAAATTAAAAAGCATAGGCTTTAACTTAATTGTAAAAAATCAAATCCATACTTTCTCTTAAAATTTGAGGAATCTGTTGTTTCTGCTACTTTTCGTTTTTTGCCAATTTTTACTGCAGGAGTATTTAAATGATGAGTTGATTCAACAGCAAGAAGTTGATTTTCTGGTACATCCATGCCATTGGGAGAGTTGCCTTTTCCAACAATTTTTTTCAAGCCGCTTAGCATTCCTACATTTAAATAAAATTGATATATCAATAAGTGAAAAAATTAACTATTTTAACTAGTTTTAAATGTAATTACAGACTTGTGAGACTCCCACTGCGATGCTTTTTCTTTTTATTTTTAAATGAAGCTGAAGGGTCAGATCGATCAAGTTCATTTTCCATGCTCCCAACAGCATCCATTGAAATAGCTTCTGATACATCGTCAGGAAGAACTCCGATTTTTTCAGCATTTTCAATTAAGAGCTTTAAAATATACATGATGAAATATTAATTGTTTGAAAATTATGCTTATCTTGTAAATAAAAGTATAAAATATAGGTAACTAAAAATTTAAATTTATATTTTTGCAAATTACCTTAACTATAGTTAGGTGTGCTTCCAATCTTGATTGAACAGCTACCATAGTTGTTTCTTGTAATGGCATAATGTTTGGTCCAACAACTCTAGCTAAATTATCAATTCCCATTTTATTTTGATTTTCATAAGATGCAATTGTTTTTAAGAATTCCATAAGATATGCTAGCGTATTCAAATGATGAGGTGGCAGAAGAATGCATGCTAATAATAAAGCATTTATCTTATTCACTTTAAGCATGCCACATCTTACAAACAGATCATGATAAATAAATGGTATCAAAGGCTCTGGTAAATTCCTGAAGAATGTCTTTAAGCAATTGGCCACATCTATTGCATTATTTTTCTCTCCCAAACTGCCTCCAGAGTCAAGTCTTGATATAATTTCTCTCTGTCTGAGCTGAGAACCTGCTTTCCTAAATAATCCTTCATGATTTGGATTCTTTAGTAAAAACGTTGTCGCTTGACTCACAAATACAGGAACATGTATGATTGCTCCTGATGATAAAGTAACAACATCCAAAGGCAAGTAAGATAACGGAGTTTTGAAAACTTTTTTTAAGGAACTCGCGTTCCTTTCTGGTTTGTCTGTTTTGACGGCATTCTTTTTGATGCGATACTTAACCCCTAAATTTCGTAGATTACCCGCGACGATTTGATACACTTTTTCCTTATGTAAAACATCGTAGATCAACATTATAACTAGTTTATTCTACGACGTTTCCTTTAGAATTATGTTTTACGAACTTTTCATTCATTAGTTAATCAAATTTTTGTTTATTAATCAACGTAACTGACAACAACACCTACCCGATTACTTAAAACTTTAAGTATTATTCAATTTAGAATCCTATTTTCGAGTCGATCTTAAAATTTTCATCAATATTGGATGATAATATATTACAGCACGTTGCTAAGGCATAATTACGTCTAATATTTTTCTAAATGTTAAAGATAAATTATTATAAGTCACAGGCAACTTTACGTTTTCAAATTCGCCATTAAACAAGATGTATAATGTAGTAACCGCCAAAATCATAAAGCTCCGTTTTCATGATAGATGCTCCGAAACTTAGTGAAAAACGAATTCAAGATATTCAGTAATCAGTACTCAAATTCTGGTAATGAATTACAAATGCAAATTATAAATATAAGATTCTGACAAAAAATTATTAATTCCTATTTTACTGAACCTTATGATATCGCTTTCATACGTATCCGCCGTAAAATAAGGGGTGTTTATCTGTCAAATTTTCTTCTGCTATGCCAGAGCCAGAGTCTATATATGCGTTGTACTTGTATCCATAGTTAACTAATAACTAGTTACTCGTCTATTCTGACGTAAATCGTAATTACAATTTATAAATCTTTTTTCCGAAACAATGACTTTATTTATTGTGATTAAATCTGCAGTGAGACGAATAGAGCGCAATATTAAAAATGAAATTCGTTAATTGAGCATCCTAATTGTGTAAAAAATGTAAGCCAACGAGTTTTTGTTTGGAATGGCGCCAACGAAAGATAAATGGATAAGGCGATTTGTTATATCGGAAACAAGTCGTCACAAAAAGGGCTTTACAATTTACAAAGTTACTTCGGTGGTAAGTGTTTCCATTTCAATTATTTGTTATAGCAGTTCTTTATTTGTAAGATATAATTGATAAGACATGGTATATTTAAGTACTTGAAATATGTATTTTTCACAATAAATAATGCATAAAAATTTTTTAATAAATTACAGATTTATTTAAAGACATCGCCTGATGTTGTGTCTAAGGTTTCTATTTGGAAACGTTACAGTGATTTCAAAAAGCTGTACAACACTTTAAAATCATTATATCATACATTGCAAATAAAAGACCCTTTTCCACCTTTTCCAAAACCAAAATTTTTTGGAAGATTTGAAGCCGAAGTGATTGTAGAAAGACGAGAATGTGCTTTGAAACTTTTAGAATTTATTGGGCGTTATCATGATCTGTTTACCAGTGAAGCTTTTGTAAAGTTTTTTGAAAGCAATAGTTTAGACAAACAGTTTCTTGATTGTTCTCAGTCTTTGAGTTCTGATACTTCAGAAGATGATAGAAATGTCAACTGTGAAAATGGAGAAAACACCATTACAAGTACATCAGATCTTCCTAAGTTTGTTTGTACCAAAAAGGTGACGCCTATTATTGTTGGTGCTCAAAAAAATGTTAAATCAAATCACACAAATAGTAAAGCCAATAGCAATAGCTCAAAAAATACACTAGATAAAAGTTCGTATAATTGCAATGTAAATAGTAATAATAATACCAAAAATAATTCCAATATTGTTACTGATGGATTAGAGGCATTAGCTTGTGAAGAGAATAGTTTGCTAGACAAAGATGTCAAAAACAAATCTACTGTTGTAATACATGATGGTTCAGATTTAACACAATCCATTGGAGAGTCAGCACAATATATTTTAATTGCAGCAGCACATATGAGTGCTGCCTTTCGTCATGAAGCAATTGCTGAATATGAAGAAGCTTTTACTCAGTACAAACTCGGTATTTCACACCTTATTAATGGCATTCAAACTGAAGTAGACCAGGACAAGAAGATAATAATTCAAGAAAAAATAACAAAGTATTTACAAAGAGCAGAAAGACTGTACAACAGGCATCTGAATTGTAATGTTTCAGTATTACACAAACCTGTTACAGAATTGAGAAATTATAAAGTTATTGAGCTTATGGAATCCGTTATGTTAGTTAAAGATATACTCCAGGGATTTCAAAGAGTTATAAAGGTAATAAATATTAAATTATGGATCTGTAAATTCTATTTGTTCTTATTAACAAGTGTTTACTATTCTAATAAGATATGTTAAAGTAAAACGTTCTTTATTTATATAAGTATTTTAAAATAATAGAAGAATATATATATATATATGTAATTTTTTCAGACTGTGGAAAAAGTAGCTGGCTGCAAAAAAGATATTAGTAGCTATATTTTACGTGGGAAAGTACCTTATATGGTTCAATTATATTCTTGCATGCAAACAGACTCAACTGTTTTCCTAATTTTACAGTATATAAGGTATAGTTAGTAAATTAATTTTAAATAGATTATATTTTCCTTAGATTTTTTTTAGAAAGACATTTTAATATTTTTAATTAAACTTTATAAATTTATTTAATAGCAGAGGCAAACTGTGGGATTTTGCCAAATGCAATTATAAACCATACGATAAGAAAAATAATTTTATAAAAAAGGGACACTCAAGATCCTTTAGTTGTGAAGCTGTTATGCAAATTGATTCACTAGAAAAATCATATATGGAAGAGAATTTTCCGAAAATTCAAATCACACATGAAGAAGTGATGAATTCAACCCCTACAGAAAATCATTGTATTAGTCCTAGAAAAAAACTTTTACCACAGGATACAATAGATTTAGTTAAAAATGCTCAAAAGTTATTGCAGTCAGTCAATGATACTCTAAAACGCAGTAATTCTATTGCCACCAGGCTGAATGAATCAGAACGTCTTCTGTACAAACAGAATGTCAACAAAGAAATTGAAGACAGTGTTTCCGATTGTGAAAGTGCTTTAAAAAATGATTCATTGTGTGTAGAAGATAATGAAGATACTGAAGCGAGTGGAGACTTTAGTGAACTTTCTACAAGTGATAGCTATACAGAATTAAGTAATGATAAGAACAAAGAACTCTGCAGAAGAAGTAACAGAGAATTAAAAAATGATATAAAGTCATTAAAAGAAGGAAATGTTGAAAAATTAAATAATTCAAGTTTAGTGAATACATTGTTAAGTGAAAAAAGTAGGAATGGAATTGAGTCACGTAAAATTAGTGAGGACCAATCTCAATTTAAAAAAATAGAAAACTGCCCTATAGAAGTGGAGAAGCAACAGTGGGTTCTTCCAGAATCTGTTGTAAAAAGATGGGCTGCAGAAATACTTCTAGCATTGGAAGCACTCCATCAACAAGATGTGATTATTTCAGATCTGAGACCTGATAATATTTTAATAGATGATTGTGGAAATGTCAGTATGACATATATAGTACCACGTCAAGATACGGAATTATTACGTTTGAAAAAACCTTACTCTTCACCTGAATTATGTATGTTTACACCACCGATCTCAATAACCACATCAGCTGATGTATGGAGTTTTGGAGTTCTTTTATATGAATTGCTAACTGGCTTTGTAAGTTTTTTAAATGCCATTTTATAGACTGTAATTCATTCATTAATAGTAACATGTTCAGTATTAATGAATGTTAAAGTGACTACTCTTATTGAATATCAAGTTTTTATTTGACAAAACAGATTATATGTAATTTTTTGTTATATGCAATTAGGTAATATATACTTCGTACTTATTAAATTAAGAAAAAATGAATTTTTTAGGATTTTCAACTGAAACACCCAGGACAATTTCATACACATTCCTTAATCAACATTCCAGATAACCTATCAGAGGATGCAAAATCTCTTTTACTTAATGTAAGAAAAGCACAACAGTTATCACGCAAAAATAGTTATTTATTTATTTTACAAAATAAAATGTTTCTTTTTAAATATTTTAGATACTTAAATATCAACCAAACGAACGCTTAACAATACCAGAAATAAAACAACATTCATTTTTTGCCAAAACTGATTGGCTGGAACTTCTAAATGTTTAAATCAGAAATGTATATTTCTTTAAAAAGAAGTAAAGTATTACTTAATTTCTATACTATATAATATACGTGTGTACTATTTATTAATTATCAATGTGAATGTATAAAATTATATTTAGACTTAATATTAAAAAATTATGTACATTAAATTGATGTTTGAAATTTAATTACTTTGACCTCGGCCTCTCTGTTCTAGTAATTGTCGACATTCCATCGACAAAACGTGTTTTAAATAGCACATTGGCATTGTTGAACATACCATTTTTTAACGAGACAACTATAAATTGTGAACTTTTAAAGTGCCGCTTCAACATTACACCGATATTTTCCGTATGTGATAAATCCAGCGCTGCATCGACCTCGTCTAATATGTATAGTGGTGCAGGCTTGAATAGTAACATAGCCAATATTAATGAAAGAGCCACGAGGGACCTCTGACCTCCCGATAATTCACCGAGAGAATCTTTCCACACTCCACAAAGAGCAATTTTTACTTCTAGCCCTTCAAGAACACTTTGATTCTCTGGCGGTTCCAGCTTTGCATCAGCACCTGGTAGCAAACTACTGAATATAGAACCAAAGTCTTTGTTGACTCGTTCCCAAGCTTCTAGTAGCGTTGCTTTCTTTTTTTCGTCTAATTTTTTAATCGATTCCAATATTTTCCTTTTATCAGCTTCTAAGATTTTCTTCTTTTTCAACAAATCCATATGTTGTTCTTCTTCTTGATTCAGATGGTGCATTGCCCTGGCATTTACTGTCCTACATAATTTGGCAAGTAGTCCTTCCAATTCATGGGTTTTTTGACCCATTTCCTCTGGATTGTTTGCTTCAAAATCATACATACTTCCTAAAAAATAGAGAATAAATTAAATAGAGTGAAAAAAATTAAAACTTAAATCAAAGAAAATATTTCTTTAAATTTATTTTTTTTTGTATTTTATTTTAATGTAGTAATAAATTAATGTTTTATACCTTTTTCTCCAAAATATTTTTGTTCCTGCTCAATCCATTCGTACCTTTGAAGATAATCTGTTATTTTATTCTTGCAATCATTGGCAGTAGTTTTTATTGCCGTTACTTCATGATTTAATTTTTTTATTTCTAATTCAGTTTCTTGTCCTTGTTTTAAGATATTTTCTTTTTCCTGATGTAATTTTTGAATTTCAACATTATGTTGATGTATAGCGTCTTTTCGAGCTTTTAAAGCACTTTGAAAGTCTTTGACTGCATTATTTGCTTCTTCAAGATTACTATTTAATGTTGTTCCTTTTTCTTGAATCTCAATTAGTTTTTCTTCAGCTTTTGCAAGCTGTTCTTTACCATTTTCAATAGCCTTTTTGAGTTCAGATGTTTCTAAATTTAGGGTTTCAGATTCTTGTTCTCTTTTTTGCCATTCTTTTCTACTTTCTTCAGCTTTCTTTTTTAAAGCTTTTAATTGATTTTCTGCTGCTTTAAGTTGTTTTTCCCGAATATTATCAGCATCCTTTAATTGAGCTTCAATTTCTTTAGCGCGTTTTGTACTAGTTTTTTCTAATTCTTTAGCAGTTGCCATTTTTTCTGTAAGCTCTTTGATTGATGCTTCTAACATCTCTACCTATATTAGAAAAATATTTGAAAGTTTTAAAAAAGTAATGTGATGAATGTTATAAAAATTGAGAAAAATATTATAACAGAACATTATTAATTAAAAATCATCTTACTTCTGTTTTTAATTGATGATGTGTAGTTTTCTGTAAACGTTGCATCACCATATTTAATTCATGCTGTTTCATGTTAAATTGTTGATTTAATGAGTTAAACCTTTCAGCGGTTCTGTTAATATTGGCAATTTTAGCGTTGATATCACGAAGGCACTGTTCCTTTTCTTGCACCATATACTGGATCTCTTTCAATTCATCCAACTTTAATAATATAGAACCTGCTTTAGCAGCAGCACCACCAGAGAGCACACCAGATGGATCAAATACATCTCCTTGTAGCGTGATACATTTTTTCATTATGTTATTATGATATGCCACTTGTTTAGCAACATTCATATCTTTGCAAATAAAAATATTGCCAAATATCCATTGCATTGCTGATCTGGTTTCTTCTGGGAAGTCAATGAGTGATAAGGCAGGCTGTACATTTTCAGCACCTACTAGTCTTTGAGCAAAATCTACAGTTCGCTGATCCATTGGACGTCCTGATACTTTATTTAATGGCACAATGGTGACTCGAGATTGTAACTGACCATTTTTCAATATCTTTTTACCAGTCAGTTCTGAGTCAACCATAACATTATAAAGCTGTGTACATAAATACATACATTTAAATTTAAATAAATCATAACTTAAAAAATAAATTATGAAATAAAAACTATTATTGTTTTTAAGTATTTATATCAGTTATAGATATTTACCTTTCCTCCAGCAGCAATTTCTAAAGCATAAGCAGCACTTCTATCTCTAACAGTAATTGATTTGCATACAAGACCTTTGACAGAGGCTCTATTAAAGTTTGGTTCTGGATCTTTGTAATAAAATCTTAATTGTGGATAATTTGATTCAAAATTATCAATTCTATCAGTCAATCGTCTTATTTCTCTTATTAAACCACTTTTTTGTTCTTCTAATGACTCCAGATACCCTTCCTCGTAATTTAATTTACTTAATTCATTTTCAAAATTTTTTACATCTTTTTGCATGTCTTCTAATTTTCTACTGTCTTGTTTATATTCATTCTCAGTGCTATGCATGTCAGTTTTTTTCTTGGTCAGTTGTTGTTTATTATGAATTAATGTCATTTCACACTGTTTAATTTCAGTCTGGGCTTCACTAAGATTTTTTTTTGCATTTATAAGTTGTTGTTCTAAAGTTGCATTAGTTCCATCATCACATTGTAACAGACCTGCACTTATTCTCTGATAAGCTTCTTGTGCAGCTACAACAGCTTCTGAATCCAAGCGATCTTGTTCCTTTAATTTTTCAAATAATCCACCTACTTTTTCTATTTCTTTTAATTTGGTTTCCAGTAATTTTTCATCATCTTTAATATTAGTTTTTAATTGTTTAATACTTGTCTGTGCTGCCTTAATATCTTCTTTATTGCCTTTGATTTCAGCAGTTAATTTATGTTCTTTTTTCTCTGCATCATGGAGATTTTGTTCAATTTCACCCATCTTCCCATCTTGTTCCTGAAAATCATCAAATGAAACAACAGTCAAATTTAAAAATAAAATAAACTAACAATTTAATTTTAAATAGCTTACCGCATTCTTTTTATTGGTTATTTCTACAATTGTTTTTTCAATATTCTGAATCTCTTGTTCACCATTTTTAATACTGCTTTGTTTATCTTCAATTTTTCTTTTGATTGCTTGTACATTTTCATTAGCCTTATCACTATTATGTAAAGCATTTACATATTTCCAAGCAGTGTAAATTCTTTTACAATGTTCTAGTTCTCTTGTTACACGTTGGTATTCCATGTATTGAGCACGCTCTTCTTTTAATTTGGCAATTTTGGGGCCTAGTTCATCTCTTAAGATCTTTAATAAAAATAAAATGGAAATAAAATTACATTTGAGTAATAGAATATAATCTTTTTTATCTTAAAATAAAAAAATGTACCTCATTGATTTCCCGTAATTTGCTATCTTTTTTTTCAATGAGCTTTAACGATGTAGCTTTTTTAGTCTCATACATTTTTGTTCCTGCAGCCTCTTCAATCATAGACAATATTTCTGGAGGTTTCATGTTCAATACTTTTGTAATTCTACCTTGCATAATTAAGAAATGAGGATTATTAACATTGAGTTGTACAGAGCAAAACATATCTTGAACTCTTTTATTTGGTACATTGGATCCATTTATCATATATTTATTTTTCCCATCTATGACAACTTGTCTTGTCACAGTTATCTCTTCATAATCTTCATATCCCATCGGTGCTGATTCACGTTTTCGATTATCAAAAACAATCGTAACACTGGCTTTCTTTACTCCAGCTTGACCAGATTTGTAAACAAGTTCTTGCAAAGAACTTGCTCTCACCTGTACATAAAAGTATTATTTTTAGATAAAAATAAAATATTTATTATATAATGTATATGGTGGACCCATAAATTTGTAAATAATATTGAATAATATTTAGATTTAACATACAATTTTATATCTTTGATTTTATAAATGAATTTCTCATTTACAGTTTTAGGAAATTTTATAATTTACAAGAAACTTAATTTATACATCCTTGGTATAAAAGTAAGGCTATGTTTATTTGGATGAAATGAAAAATGATAACTTATACAATTTATAAAATAACAAGATTATCAAAAAATCGTATTGTAAATACTGAAATAAATCTACATATATTACCTGACCAAGATTCGTAATACCAAGCACGAAACATATTGCGTCCAAAATGTTGGATTTACCGCTACCGTTCAAACCAGTGATAGCATTGAACTCTTGGTCAAATCCATTGATTTCTATTCTTTTTCCATAGGATTTGAATCCCTCGAGTACCATTGATTTTATATACATGTTTACGATGCTTTTCTCGACGTTTAATCATCAAAAATAGACTACTTTAAAATTCACAAAAATCAATTTAGAAGCAGATTCTGAGTACCTATAAACTGTTGAACAATGAAAACATACGCCATTTGCGCGTTTTAGCGCGCCAGAAAACGACGGATGCGCGGGACGCATATGCACTGTACAACTGCAGTTATTGAGAAAAATTCGTTATACAAAAGTTTTAATATTGCAACTTTGAAGAGTGTACAGCGATTTAAATATATTTAAATAGATTTGATAAGCTGAAAAATTTCAAATTTTAATACCTATTATAGATGGTCGAAGGTATTAAAGAATTAATGTGAAATTAATTTAATATTTTAATTAAGCTATTCTAGTTCATTATTTTCGTTGCAATTTCACATTTTTTACATATAAAATTTTGATATGCCTAAAATTTAATATTACAATTTTTTGTAATTCACTAATGCGTTCACCAGATTAATTAAATGTAATTCTTCACACTTTCAACAAAAAGTTTTATGGAAAATAACACTTTTAATTGTGTGAAATTGATACATTTGTAAATAATTTTGAGACACATATTGTGGTGTGATAGTCAAAGATTCATTAACACTTTATCTGTTAAATTTATACTTATAGACTAATGAATAATATAAGATTGAAAAAAAAAATGTCAACTCTCAAGTGCAGTTATCAAATCACTCTTTATTGCACTGGCACCTGCAAGCGGCAACATTGCAGATTTTTACGAATGGGAAAGGATAAAACACGAATATATATAGCTATAACGATTACGTATTACTGAAGTGGAGCAACGTTGCCGCATCATCTACTAATATTACTATGCAAGTCAAATGCAATCGCAAAGTAATTCTATACAATCCTACATTGACTAACGTTGTCGAGAAATCAAAATTTTGAATAACACAATGATTTCATTGGTCGAGAGACGATCTATGAAAAGAACTTCGACCAATTTGAGTTGTTAAATGGAGTTGGAATTCAGCCAATGAGATGAGTAATTGACTCTATTTCGCGCTCTTTTTCATGTACCTATAGCGTAGTGTAGTGCTCTGCTAAGAAATTGTGTCTCTGTTTACAACTATTATCATTTAGTTTTTATATAATAACAAATTATTAGATAGGTACATTTTAGAATCATGGAAGGCTTCGATCAAGGTCAATATTACTTCTCAGATAATTTTAATGTTGACGACCAGCCGGGAGATAAAACTGTAAATTTCCAACTTTTCAAGAAAAAATTTAAAGAATTTATTAGACAGTTTCACGAGGGAAATTTTAATTACAAATACAGGTAAGAGTTACGTTGCAGTTTTATTTTTATATAACTTTACTGTTTTTGGCAAATGGAAACTGCATGTTGTTTATCATTTGTTTTCAGAGACACTTTGAAAAGAAACTATAATTTGAAGCAATACTGTATTGAAATCAATTTGGAAGACTTAGCTGCTTATGATGAATCCCTAGCAGAAAAACTAAATAAACAGCCAACAGAGTATTTACCGATACTTGAAGAAGCTGCAAAAGAAGTTGCAGATGAAATTACTAATCCCAGACCTGAAGGGGAAGAAAAAATGGAAGATATTCAGGTTTTATTGGCCTCGGATGCTAACAGCGTTTCTTTGAGAGGGATGAAAGTAAGAAGTATTTTTGATACTATCTAGATAATCAATGTATATATTGTAATAAATTTATGATTTTATTGTATAATTTTCAGCCTGACACTGTGTCAAAATTAATAAAAATTTCTGGCATTATAATTTCTGCAACTGGAATAAGATCAAAAGCCACAAAAATTTCTATTCAATGTAGATCATGTAGAAATGTCATACCTAATATTGCAATTAAACCAGGTTTAGAAGGGTATCCAATGCCTAGACAATGTACAACGTAAGAATATAATGTTTTAATAATATTATGTTTAGTATTATATCTAGAAATTTTATCCATCATGATTAAGCAGTGTCTTTGTTATATGTTTAAAATTTTTCTAATGGTATTTATAGGGAACAAGCTGGTCGACCAAAATGTCCATTGGATCCATTTTTCATTATGCCAGATAAATGTCAATGTGTTGATTTTCAAACTTTGAAATTGCAAGAGCTGCATGACCAAGTACCTCAGGGAGAAATGCCAAGACATGTGCCATTGTACGTTGATAGATACTTATGTGATCGTGTTGTACCAGGAAATAGAGTCTTGATTCTAGGTATACTG
The DNA here is from genome assembly GCA_900490025.1 of Megastigmus dorsalis. Lineage (NCBI taxonomy): Eukaryota > Metazoa > Arthropoda > Insecta > Hymenoptera > Megastigmidae > Megastigmus > Megastigmus dorsalis. The sequence goes on from UELU01143231.1 coordinate 31,568, forward strand.
TCTATAAGAAAAGTGGCTACAGCTGGTGGCAAAGCTGGAAGTAAAGATAGATCACTAGTTGGTATTCGTTCTTCCTATATTCGTGTTGTTGGTATATCAGTAGATGGAGAAAACACTGCCGGTGGTATGTTTAAAATATTTTTTTTATGAATTTTAATTATTTTAATAAAATTGATGTAAGTATTATTTTTGGAATCTAGGAATTCACCCACCGGTTAGTTCTGAGGAAGAGGAAATGTTTAGACGCTTAGCAGCAGATCCTGATTTATATGAAAGACTTACAAGAAGTATAGCACCTAGTATTTTTGGAGCAACGGATATGAAGAAAGCAATAGCTTGTTTACTTTTTGGTGGATCTAGAAAAAGAATGCCAGATGGCCTATGCAGAAGAGGTGACATTAATGTATTGATGCTTGGTGATCCAGGTACAGCAAAATCGCAACTTTTAAAATTCGTAGAGAATGTTTCTCCAATTGGTGTTTACACATCAGGAAAAGGAAGCTCTGCTGCTGGTCTGACTGCTTCAGTGTCAAAAGATCCTGCCACAGTATGTAGCATTATCCATTTTGAAAAAATATTGTAAATAAATTTCAGGTTTACATTTAATTTTAAAAAGAATTTGAACTTAAGTGTTATAGTGTTATTAAGTAACACAATGCATTAAATTTATTAGCAATTCAAAAAGGTATAGTGAATAAACCAAAAATAATATTACTATCATTTTAGCGAAATTTCGTGATGGAAGGAGGTGCTATGGTTTTGGCCGACGGTGGTGTGGTCTGTATTGATGAATTTGATAAAATGAAAGAAGACGATCGAGTGGCCATCCACGAAGCTATGGAACAGCAAACTATTTCAATCGCAAAGGCTGGCATTACGACTACCTTAAATACACGCTGTTCCGTTTTGGCAGCCGCTAATTCGATTTACGGTAGATGGGATGAAATGAAAGGAGATGAAAATATCGATTTCATGCCAACGATTCTTTCGCGTTTCGACATGATCTTCATTGTCAAAGACGAGCATCGGGAAGATCGAGATATAGCACTAGCTAAACACGTACTTAGTCTTCACGCTAATGCCGATCACGCTACCGAAGAAAACGCACCAGACGGCGAGCTGCCTGTGCCTTTGCTTAAAAAATACATTCATTACTGCCGGATGTAAGTTTTTAGAAAAACTTTCATTTTGATCTCTAGTGAATAAAAAATCTATACTTTACAAATATTTATTCTACTCTTTAACAATTTAGAAATTGTGGTCCTCGTCTCACGTTCGAGGCAGCGGAAAAATTAAAGAATCGTTACGTGATGATGCGCTCCGCTGCGAACCAACATGATAAAGAAGGAGAAAAAAGGCTCAGTATTCCAATTACTGTTCGTCAACTCGAAGCTATCATTCGAATTTCCGAATCTTTGGCGAAAATGAATCTGCAGCCTTTTGCGACTGAAACTCATGTTGATGAAGCTCTACGGCTTTTCCAAGTATCCACAATGAGTGCTGCTATGTCTGGTTCTCTTGCTGGTAAGTAAATTGCTTAATTCTTTTTAGACCTTACATATCTTTTTACGGAGTATTAAGTAATTGAAATGTGAAAGTATGTTACTGACTACAAGATAGCGCAAAATCAGTTTTGGAGTGTCCAAAATAAATAACTAAATAATTTTATGAAAATTGACGATTTGATCAATTTTGAATTACCTGATACAATTTATAAGTAATTGAGAAAAGTTCAAATTTTGAACAATCTGAAAAATGGTATAGTTTTCAAAATCAGTCTACAAATAAAGTATTGCTCTTTGATTTGTATAGGTGCAGAAGGTTTTACTTCAACTGAAGACTATGAACTTCTAATTCGTATAGAGAAGCAACTGAAGAGACGATTCGCGGTTGGTACTCTAGTATCCAAACAAGTTATATTTAATGACTTCCAGAAACAAAAATATCCAGATCAAGCTATCCAGAAGGTTATTCATATGATGATTCGCAGAGAGGAGTTGCAATATCGCATGCAACGTAAAATGTTGTATAGGATTAGATAATTGAAAAAATAACTTTTATTTTAATTGTAAAATATTATTCATTCTGTTGTAAGTAATCTCGATATTATAAGTGAAAAATTTCATGAAAAATGTGTTGTGCCTTTTTTTACATATTTCATTTCAATTAGGTATTTCATAAGCTTACTTTTGTAACAATTAATTTTGAATAGTTAAGTAGTAAAACGCGATTTTATAGTGTTTAAATAAATAATTGTATACTTATTTTTCAAATAACAAATATTTAAGATTTTTATACTTTTTATAAATAAATATTAAGTGTACATTAATTGCAGTTTTGAAAATTTGCTTTGCTTAACCCTCACTGCATTAAGTCTATTTTAAAAAGACTTAGTAGAGTCCCTGAGGGCCTCCAACAGCATATCTCTGTAAATCTGACATATGTTGATGATTTTACATGCAATTTGGTATGTAGGGGTTTTTAGTCGCTGATTAAATGAAATCAACAAAATCCAAAATGAAAAGAATTATACTTTTCTGATCCTTTTCAATTTTTGATTGGCCATATTGGATCTGACAGTTAGAAATTGCAATGTAGATCCTGGATTCGTCAACAGCGTCGTCAGCAACTCTTATAATACCTATTTTTAAGTAAAACCGTGAACATGCGTGCGGCGTGGAATTTAAAAAGATGGATCGTGGGGCTTTACAGTTTATTATTTTGTGAATGGTGAAGCGTTCCACGTGCTTTTGAGTATCTTATTACTGTAGATTATGTTAACTTTCTATTTATCTGTAGTTAAATTTGCAATTGTGAAAATACCTACTTAAATGAACTACAAAAATGAACAGCGACTTAAAAGAATCGTAAGTAATATAGACAACGAAGATTTAACCCTTTTCGTCCCGAGTGATTTTTTTTCTCAACTTTTGATGTAAATATCCCGGACAAATTCCATATATAGCGTATCTGATAGCTCTAATAAGTCTCGTCCTTCAAAAGCCTTTGCTAAAATTGGTGAAGAAGTAGTTGTGAGAAACTTATAGTTTATTTTTCGAAAAAGAAGCCTCCTTGGAATTTTTCAATTTTATTCAATGAAGTTAAGATATTGCATTTTAAGTGTTGTTAATAGTATTTTGAATTTTCTAATAAAGATTTGACAAATTTTTTTGGATAAATCTAACTAATGACATTATAAAGCTCGAGTATCTCTTAAGCTTAAATTTAGTTTTTTAGTTGACTGAGAGTTTTTTTGAAGCCGAGACGTCATAGTTTAAAGAAGAAAAAACTCCCGTTTTGAGATTTATATAGATTGCTCCGATATAAGAATTTATAGGTCGGTAGCTTAAGATTATCGAATATTCAAACCTTTAATCGATCGTGCAGAGACGACTAAAAAATGAAGTTAAAGCAACCTTTCTAATGAAATTTGTGCAGATAATGGCAAAAATTTTAGTACATTGCATTATTCGGAATTACTGTGTTTAGTACAATTTCCAAAGTGCAATATCTTAGCTTTTAATGAATAAAATTGAAAAATTCCAATGAGGAAGGAAGGTAGATAATAATTCCACGTTCTATTAGTATTGCTACCATCGGACAAATCTATTTTGGACCGAAAACATCAAGTTTTTTTAAATATTCCAAAAAATCACACGCTTTTTATGCATAATGAGCTATAACTTTTTCACATCATCATCTAGAAAAATTTTAGCGACGATGCTTGAAAGATAAGACTTAGGGCTATCTGAAACTCTACATATGAATTTTTTTCCACGACACTTCAAAAGTTACAGAGTCAAAAGATGAGATAAAAAAAATATCATTCAGAGCTTTAGTAACACGGAGCCTTATGAGAATCCCTTTTTTCGCACACATTTGTATATTAAAAATTATATAGCAATCATGAACATTTATTGTCATGAAAAAGTAACTATCGAACTCGAGAGTAAGAGAATAAATTATTTGATAAGAAAAAGTCAAACGGACCAATGTGTTATTTGCAAAATAATCTTTAAAATTTATTCCAAACATTTATCATCTCAAAATTTTCGAATACTAAATATATTTCTGCAACTTTTCTACAACTATATGCCTTTTATTGCTTTTTTGTTGTGAAGTTTGATTTCATAACAGCGCTTTATGAAAAGTTACTATACCGCAGTCTATAACAATAGTTTTTCTTTTTTTTTTTTGTTATATTAAAATTCCCATTAATTCTACAGCAAAAACTTCGAAAAATGAAAGCTAAACAATATATGTATAACAAGACTTGTTTAAAAGTTGACTGTACAAAAGTTTCACGTTAATAACTTTTAGACTGCCGGAAAATCATATACATAGACGCTACGGATAATCGGAAATTTGCATATTATATATCAAATATAAACACAAAATTTTGTAAAGCAGTAATTTGTTTTAATATAGACTTTAGCTAGTACAATTACTTGCTACATGCTCGTCAATTTCATCAGTGAAAATATGATGTAATTTATTGTTTATTATTTAAATAAATATACGTGTAAAGATTATTTTTAATATACTTATTTAAATGTAAAAATAACCGGGTACTACGTATTTTTAAGTGCTATTTGAATATCAGTTTTTCCGTATACGCTCGAAAACTTCTAACGTGGCCTATACCTAAAATTAAAATAAGAGTTATTGTCATTTCTTTCGGTAGGTGTGTGATTAGAATGGACCTAGGGTAGATCGTTACCCGTATAAGTACTTAAACGTTGTTTTACCCACACGGAAAAATGCATACTGCGCCAATAGTTCTTGCATGCATATTATATCTAACTGGCAGATGTCATCATTTTGACACATTCATGCTTCGTATAAGTATATATCGTTATTATACTGGACGAAGATCAGATCTACTCGCAGCTTTATAAATATAATCAGTTCGGCCAAACATATTTATAATTTATTTAATAAAATTTTCTTGTCTATTCTGACTATTTTGAAAAACGAAATACCTCCATGAAACAATAAATACCAAAACAGTACATCGTACATCAATGCGAAAATATACCAGCATGAATCTAAATCCGATCAAAAGACTTCATTACAAAGTATTCTAGGATCTCTGGCACCTCGATGTAAATGATTCCTGTATATTACTCGTGTAGCAAGCAGACAACCTAGGTCTTCCACTACTTCAGAGACACTATAAGCCATTGATTACCCCCTCTACAATCGAACCAACATCATCCTTTCCTTTAAACGTTGGAGATATTTATAATTTTACCGCAACCACATACGATTACAACTAAACAGTTTAAAAGTTTTCCCTTGCGTGCAGGGGCAGCTAGCGTTTGGGTAAAAAAAAAGTGATCGATATAGCCAAGCCAACTGTAGTCGGGTGGCATTCGAGAGATGTACTTTGATATACAAGAATCGCAATCATAGTTGTCAAAAGCGCAGTTTGGAAAAATGAAGACGGAACTCGAAAAGTTCGAGAAGTACGTACGCGATATTAAACTGTTATCGAAGGGCTGTGGCGTTTGGCCAAAATCCAATGTCAGAGTTCAGCGAGTGATTGCTTACATAGGTGTTTTCACTACTTCCTTAACCTTTTTCGGAGTGCTCAATTATATGTTAGCACGCCTATCTGACATTATGCTAATCACGAGACTTATGGGCCTAATTTTCTCAGTTAGCTCCGCATGCTTAAAGGTATAAACGTGCAATTTTTTTTGTGAATACGCGTATCAAGTTTAACATTTGAATACTCGTGTCATCGTATTATTTTACACGTTCATATTTAGAAACTTTTAAAAGCCAATATATTTTTTATGGATTTCTATTATTTTCTAATTGGTATTATTAATTTTCACCTTAATTTAAAAAAAAATTTCACTAAGCTCAGACAAAAGAGTTTGACAAGTTAATTACTATTGAACATTTGTCTTTTTTCTAAACGTATTTCTTTGGTCTTATTATTCAATTAGTTAAATCTGTAATTTAAGAAACTCATGAGAAATTATTTTTCTTTTCTCGCAGTTTTTCATAGATATTAAAAATAAAAACAGATTAAGAGATCGCATGTATGATTAAAGATATAGAGAAAATGATTATTTTTAAAATAATGTTATTCAAAAGTCCATCAAAAGTAGATATAGATACAGATGTTTCCTAATCGAGACTGTAGATTTCTAAAAGTCAGCTCACCCATGCTTTTACCATCCAAGATATTCACCATCCGCTACTATCACGAGGACATATTGAGCCTGGACCACTTCCTCAGCGGGCAATTCAACCGCGACTTGAGCAACCCCCATCTCCATTCCATGCTACTCGTCTACTTTCGCCCGTTCGCCAAATTGTTCTATACGCTCGCCTACTCTGTGGGCGTGACGTCACTGGTGACCAGCATTCTCGTGCCTATGATCGCTCTGTCTCGAGGTGAGTACAAACCTGTGGCACCCCAGCAATTCCCGATAGAGTTCGAGCCCGGTGATCCTTTATACTGGTTCCTACAACTGACCATGTCCTCGGCCACGTACTTCGTGTGGACGGCGACCAGCGGTATTGACTCTATGTTTGGCCTGTATACTCTGCAAATCTGTGGTGAGCTCCGCGTGCTGGCCAGCGAGTTCGAGAATCTGGGCATGGCCAAGGATTACCAGGCGGCTTTGGCGGCTTGCATCAAGAGGCACCGAATGCTCATCAAGTCCAAGCAGACTCTTGAGAAGGTTTATGGTTTCTTGGTCATATGGCTGGCTGTTACCAGTGCGGTTAGCCAATGTACTTTGGTGTTTCAAGCCTCACAGGTATACTGAATTTTTCACTTTATTAACTATGCGCGTGTATTTTAAGTTAAAGATGTATCGGATAGGTACATCCCATTAATCGTCGTTGATGTTTATTTTTACATTCTCTTATTTTCAAGATGCTTAAGAACGTGAATCCTATAGAAATCACTTATTTAATTAGTTTCCTTATTTTGAAACTGACCCAGGCATTTATGTACGCGTGGTTTGGAAACCTTATTGCAGATGAGGCAAGTTCATCAAATCACTCGTATTCTTACTGTGAATAAAATCGATCATTTTGTAAAATTAAATAAAAAACGGCGAATATTTAAAACGGCTTTGTCTTAATTTTCAGAGCAATCTTTGTCTGGATTCGGTTTACAACGCTGCTTGGTCAGGTTCCGGAAACAGTCGAATTATGAACGATGTGCTAGTGATCCTGTTGCAGAAACCGATGGTCTTTACAGCGATGCACTGCATGCCGCTTAAAATGGATATATTTTCAAAGGTATGTTAATTAAGGAGGTGTTACAGTCAATTAGAATTTTAATTTAAAAGATACTTTGAATGATACAAATCCACAATCCACGCAGATGCATTACATCTACTTATAAAATTATCTATTATCTGGTAAAGTTTCAAGTAAATATTAAAAATGATTCCTTCGAAAATTTGTACTTCATTAAAATATTCACTTGAAACTCTTTCAGATTATAGATAATTCATAGACGAAATGCGATTGTACTTGGGATTTGCACAATTTCCAGTATTTATTTAGTTATAACTAATTATTTATGATACTATCAAATATAGAATGCGCGGTGTTGGCGCTGACGTATATACACACTAAAAATATTGCTCTTCAGTTTTTTTTTTAAGTTTCTTAACATTATATATTGTTGTTGAATTCTTCATCAATCTGCAGTCTTTTGTTTTAATTTTTTTTTCTCTTCTTTGAATATAATAATATAATCACTCTTTTTTGCACGGCGCCTGCACTTATTCTCTGTTTCTGGTTCTATACTTATTTGTTTGAACCTATCTCCACGACCAATAGTGCTTGTGTTGCCCTTTAATGAAGCAGCAAAGTAACCCAAATGGGGTACTCTTTATCATGCTTCGTGTTTTGACTGGACTAATAAGAATAGTCCAGTATTTTCAAGATAATTTTCCAGCTGCCATTGCACCTTTGGAATAAAATATCCAAGTAGGTTGAGGAGAATGCAAAGAGCCTTTCGAAAAACGTTGATGATGATCAATAATTGAAGCCCTTGGTGATTATAATTTGACTAATATAGGATGAAACACGTCCTCTATACTTCAGTAAGCTGGGTTACGTCAAGAGTCAGATTTCTGAGGCTACAGCTACTCTTCGCGATTGCAGTGCGAAACGACATAACTGATTTTTAAATTTGATCTATTAATCTATTTAACTTTTTTTTATTATTTCATGATTTGGGTGCTAAGTATATCAATGAATTGGTAGTGAGTTTTCATAAGGATTAATAAAGATATTCGGAAGTTAAAACCTAACAGTTATTTTAAAAAATAAGCTCTCTGTCAAACGCAAATTGAAAATGTTCTTGAGCATTTTTGGAAAAAAATAAAAATTTTCATCGATACAAAGTTTTTTCCTGATGAAGCAATTAATGAACATGTTTTAAAACTGTTAACTTATACATTCAGATAAAGCAATTGAAAATTTAAATACTATAATAATAATTATTATTATTTTTACAAGAATAATTCTTTTCATCATAAAGTTGTTTAATGTTTAGAAATAGATACTATTAAGTACTACATATTTATTTTTTTTTCGTTTTGCAGATTGTTAACACTTCGGTTTCCTACTTTTTCTTACTGCAAACTTTAGATGAAGATATGAATGCTTAAATCAGTTGTTAAAATATAAACCACAACGTGTACAGACAACACTCATTTAGCAAATATAAGAACATTGGAACTATCGTTAAATGTTTGTTCAACATTTAAGTGACCATATCCATAAGAAAAACTCTTTTTACCGCATCTGCGTTACTTTCTCCAATCCATTTAACAAACGTAAAATGGGTAATTGAGGGAATTAAGGACGTTTAGCAATAATTTCGGAAATGTAAAAAAATTCTGAAAATTTTATATGTTATTTGTAGCATTAAAAACCAATTCTATGATTTTGTCAGATTTATTTAACGCTCCATTGTTAAGCAATCCAAAGCGAATTAAAAGAAAATTAACACGTGTTCTTATGGGACATAAGCTCTGACACAGAAAAAGGTCACTTATTAAATGTGCGAACCAAATTTAAAAATTCTTATAGCCTAAATTAGGCTAGCTTAGATTATAAAATAATGAAAGAAATCTAATTTAACCAATAAGAATTTTTATGGTGAGTTTATACATTTAATAAGTAACCTTTTTCTATAATACGTGTTAATTTTCTTTTATCTCATTTTCTCTTTCCCAATTCTCTGTACCGTAGGCTAAGAAAATCTTCCACTGTATCTGCTGCGCAATAATATCTGCATCGCCACAATACTTAATAGCAGCAATTGGAGATTAATTTTACACAACACGTTTTTTCAAATGAAAAATATTTTGAAGCTCTCTCATTTTCTAAATAATAGAAATCGCATGTAATGATAATATAAAACGAATTTGCAATGCCTATTTGTACATCTATACAATTTATTTAAACTCGCAAAGTTAACTTGCTTTCATAATCCGCAGTAATACCTTCACTTACCCTATCCCTACAGAGCATACATAGAGACCTTATTAAATTGAGGTCCTGCTGCAAAAGCATCCCACCTCATCTGGATATTCTCCACAGTTCATCAACGCTTATCATACTTCAAACCTGGTGACTCGAAAGAAAAAGAAGCAAGTTGAGGGGCTCGGTTGGAGTGAAAAAATTCTAAGAGGGGGACCGTCCAATCGAAAGAAGAAGGGGAAGGAATCTAAGTTTTGTCAAAAAATACTATACCGTATAGTAACGGGGAGACAAACTAATATTTTATGAAAGTTTAGTATACAGTATAGTAATATTTCAAATTATTAAATTTTGGTATACTACATAGTAAATTTTACTATAAGCTTTATATCAAATTATTTTTTTAATTTTTAAAATTATTTTTTTAGTACCTATATAGTAAATTATTATAACATCCTCATTTTACTTTGTTATCGAGTGTCAGAGAAACTTTTAACTTATTGATTTATCGTTTAGGCTAAATTAATTGTTTTCAAGTTACTTTATCGTAATTGAATTCAGCTAATCCTATAATTTATATATATATCGCAGCAGCTAATAACGCATTATCGCAATTGCAGTTCTATTGTATGTAACAATATATAAAACTGTCTTATGTAGTAATCGTTAGTAATTTTAACCACTTGCGAGAACTGATTTTACGAGACGTCTCCTAGCTGTAAAATATAGAGTTTAGAGTATACTGAGCTAGCTGCTATGAGCTGCAGGTGTTTTGAGGACCGGAATTTTTTTTCGCGCTAACAGTTACTTAAGACGGTCATTAGGCACTGTAATTGCGGTAACGATTGCGGTGAACCCTTTGTTGCGAGCTTAGAGCTTCGTTGATTCCATAATACTTATTTGCTACTTAACTTACCTGCGTATATTTAAAACAAACTTGCTTAAATTTTACTGTACCACATACCAAAAAGTACATGTCATTATTTCATAAATATATACTAAAGGAGGACGCCGACGAATGCGTAGAAAATAAATAAATCTAGATATGCGCGGAAATATAAAAAAAATTCAAGTCAATTTTGTTAAAATGAGTGAAAAACTCAAGATTCATCCGACATCTAGTATTAAAAATTAAAAAAAAATCACTTTTTTTATATTTTCTACATCATAGAGAAGACATTTTTTATTCAAATACTTCAGAGTTTAAGGATTCTTTGTGCTGAAGTCGATTTTATAGGATTCATGCCAAGTTTGACCATGGGCCGCTATCGGCGTCCTCCTTTTCATATTAATGTATTATGAGATTGGTGAAAAGTATAGTAATTTCTCTTCGTGTACCTTATTTTGTACAGCAGTACCTTATTTTCTGGAATAATTAGAAAAGTACATATTGAAACTTCTCAATCTAAAAAAGGTAAGAGAACATTGTTCCTTTTAAAAAAAATTACTCCTCTTTCACAGATCGTGATGTAGATTATGTATAAGTAATTAAAATTTATTATTGAAGATGACGGGAAAATTTATTACAGAATGATGGGAAATGTTTAGCTATTAGTATTTTAGTTCATACATAAATGTCTTTCGATTTCATTCATTTAAACTTAACGCCTTAAAAGATGTTTATGAATTTTTAAGTTGAACGTGAAAGTGAACTATAGAAAAACTTAAAAATGTGTCGTTTATAAAAAAAAGAGATCTATCATCAATGTTTGCCCTTTAGAATGAATTTGTTTTTTACATTGTGTAACAATATTTTGATTACTCAATATCACTCATTGATAGTTTTTTACTTTCTTGGCCAAGGATACTGTGGATTCTTCTCAAGGCTGAAAGCATGGAAAAAATTTACAATTAAAACAATACTCATAACATATATGTTATATACAACTTAATAAACACCGTAAACTAATAATTATATTTCCGGTAAATATTATACCAAATTGCCATTTTATGTTTTCGACGTTTCGAATTAACTTACTCTGAAGTGTAAAAGGCCAAAAAGTCAAATACTCGGCCCTTCTCGCCCTTATCCAAGGCTGCGATCTGCTTCATCTCGTCTTCGGTCAGCTTAAAATCAAAGATGTCGAGGTTGGCCTTCTGTCTCTGCGGGTTTGAGCTTTTGGGAATGGCAACGAGTCCATCCTGTATCGTGTGTCGCAACAAAATCTGACCTGTATTTTTTTTGTACTTCTGAGCTAATTGTTTGATGATCGGTAACTCCAGAAGGGACGGAAGTTCCTTATCCGTACCCTTGTGCAGATTCATCCTTGCGCTCTGCGAACCCAGCGGCGCGTAGGCCGTCATCACGATATTATGCTTCTTGCAGAAGTCACGCAGTTTCCCCTGTTGCATGTAACCGTGCGTCTCTACCTGTGTTTAAAATATTAAAATGTATTTTTTACGGGTAATGATTTTTTTAATTTTTTTTATAAATTTTATACAATCGTTTATTTTTGTACAAGATTATATATACTTAGTAGTACAAGACAAATATATACTTAGTGAAAAATAGTTTAAATACATAAAAAAATGTTATTAAATGTGTTTTGAAGAAGAACATGTACTTAGATATACAATCATTTTGAATAATATAATAAAAAAACAAAGATTATTAGTTTTCGAATTGATTTCATGTTGCATAAATGTTAGTTTATGTAATCATATACATCCAGATAATGAAGTACGCCTTAAGCAAATCCATCATCTCTTTGAATAACAGGTTCGCAAGTATTATGTTACATCATCATTTATCGCGATTTCATCGAAACATACATTTTTTAATAATCTTGTTAAAATAGTATTGAACAAAACATTAATAAAACTTTGTAAGCTCTCGCAATGCCATGAGTAGGTACTAATGAATAAAATGCCTTACCTGTAAGTTGCTCGGTTTGATTTCCGCGTTATTATACACCTCCAAGATCTGTGATTGATTGAAATTGCTTAAGCCAATAGACTTGGCTCGACCACTCTTCACTTGCTTCTCCATTTCCTGTACAAGTGTTAGAAATAAAATATTGTTCATTTTCGCGTAAATAATCAACTTTTCAACGCAAACACTTCATTACCTTCCAGAGAGCATTGTGATTCACAATCTCAAACACCTCCTTCCCATCCACGGTTTTCGCGGATAAGTTTTCACCTTCTGCGACACCGAATGGCGTGTGTATCAGATACATGTCAACGTAATCCAGACCCAAATCTTTCAGTGATTTTTTCAGATATTTTTCCACGCTCGATGGTCTGTTGCCTTGACTAGGCAGCTATACGTTATAAAATATTAAAGAAATGTATATCTAACGAACATATAGTTTCGAGTGAAGTGCAAAAGTATTTACTTTCGAAGTAATGAAGATGTCTTCTCGCTTTCCTCCTTTGGCGAACCATTTTTTTAACGCCTTTCCAATACCTTCTTCATTGTCGTATGCAAAAGCTGTGTCGATGTGTCTGTAACCATTTTCCAGAGCACTCGTTATCGCTTCGTCCAATTCTTCGGCTTTGATCTGCGATAAAGGATTATTTCTTTTAACAAAAACTGAGGGTAATGCGAGTTCATTGTCTGAATTATTCGATGTAAAAATTTGATTTAGTTGACGAAAAAAAGCTTTGAGTAAATATTATATAAAATTTGCATAAAATGCGCGTGAGTTACTTTTACTTTTGATTTTGCATTTATCATAATTTATTACAACATTAAAATGATATCATTCTGGAAACAAAGAAAAATTATACATGTAAAATTAAGGGAATGCGTTACCTATATAAACGTGCTTTACCTTTCGCTGATCTTTTTTTCTATTTATCACAATGAAAAATAACTTTTAATGTTTATAAATTTGAGTAATGTTCGGACTCGGCAAAATGAGGCTTACATGTGACTTATTTTTTTTTTTGGAACGGATAAATAGAACAAACAGTCCGAGAAGCGAGGGGGGGGGGGAGGAGTGGCGCTACTGCTTCCCCTTAATATGAATGCAAATGAAATGAAATAAATGTAAAGTACATATAAGTATCATAATTGAGAAAATAGTGAATTCTTTTACGGAACACATTTGAAGTAGTACGAGATGGAGAGGAATTCCATCGCGTATTAACCCTCTAAGTCCGAGGATATGCGTTAGTGAGTAATCGTTCCAAAACTCATGTAGAAATTATTTTTTGCTAAGAATTAAGGAAATTATGATATAAATTTTTGTTTTCATCTTTTTAGTTTTTTGTGGTCTGTATTGAGCTTATGATAACTTGTAGCCTACACAAGAAAAGAAAAAGCTTATTAAGATCTGATCTTTCGATTAATATATTGAAATTTTGAAATTATTGTACAAAAACTCCAAAAAACTGAAAAGTGAAAGTGCCGGTCCTACAGAACCGATACGGCACTAACGGGTTAAGTGTTCAGTAGTTAAATTGAATCATTCGTTTATCAGTAATCGCATGAGTAATCAACGTCATGAGTAAAACTCACAGAACAATCAAACAATATCCCCAGATCATCAACAACATTTAATCTGTTCGACACCATATATACATACTAATTTAAATAAAAAATAATTCTTTTATTCACAACAAAAAATGTAGTAAACACAAATTAAAGTGTATGCTATTCTGTCAGCGTAAATTTATAGGATATATATATAACTCAAAAGGCTAAGGTTATAATGAAATTGATTGGTATTTATATCTACAGTGTTATATGTTCTCTTAAATGTGACGCGTCTAAATCTTTGTATCCTAGTGTATCATTTCACAAAATTTAGAGGGGATTTTCTGAAGAGTTGATATATGGAACAGTCCAAAATAACAAAGGTCTCATAGGTTTTTCCCACGATTTGACTTCGCTATCCGTGGTATATGTATCGCTTAAAAGATCTGTTTCTTTTAATGATACCTTTTTATTTCAGAATGTTATTACTTTTTTTCCTAAAGTACCTATTTCCTTACAAGGTTTACTTCATATATTCACTTTTACTTTCGCTTAAAATAAAAAAAGTACATTTATAGCTATTTGAAATAATTATAATAGGAGTATAAAGTAGATAAACGTAATAGTTTTAATAATAATACTGTATTAAAATATGAATTGAAGTTTAAAAAAATTCTATCTTAAATGATAATAATATATCACCAAAACAATCAAAGGTTGCCTGAGATATGGATTTAGAAACGATTCGTATCTTATGCGCAAGTAATAATGAATCAGTTGAATTTCTTCCATGAAAAGCAATATTATTAGTATACATAAACATAGATAGTTTGCAACTCATTTTGTGACTTACCGTAGATGTTCCCAAGCCGATGACCGGAATCTCGTGCCCGGACGAAAGCCGCCTCTTCTCCAAGGCGCTCGTCTGCGAAACACCCGCCACCAAGACCAGGCAAATAAGTCCAAAAGTCGCCTGCATTCTTGTTCGCAAACAAAAAAAAGGAAAGAGAAACAAACGATGGATCAATCAAAATCTAGCAACCACAGAATAGAAAGCAAAGACAAAGTCTTTGTAGCCGCGTGGAAACTGAGACGCGAAGAGACAAGGAAGCGGCAGACTCCGTTTCGTTCGGAGTGCGAATGAGACGAAATACTCTCACAACCACAGCTTAATATGCCTTTAAGGAGAGCCGCGCGTTGCGTATCGCGTACAGCCAGGAAAGAAAAGCTGCTCTGGCATTCGAGGCCAACTGTACTGCCTGTACTGCCAAGACAAAGAGGGTAATTTTGCAGGAGTGAATTTATCGTCGCGTTTTAAAATGCGCGCGTAGTTTCATTCAAGGAGAATCGGTAATTCTCGGCACGCAGTGTGGCTCTACAGCGAAATGAAGAAAAGAAAAAAAAAACAACACCTCCGCGAGTTAGTCGAGTGTACAGGTCAACGACACGCGCAATATATATATGTATATATATATATATATATGTGTGTGTATATACGGTGGAGCGGCGAGCTGCAATTACAGAGCGAGGCAGGAATATTGTGCAATAGGTACCTACATTGGGAGAGACACAGAGAGTGAAAAGAAAGACGCGTGTACGTAGGCATAGCGAGGTGGAGAGGTGACCATTTACGCACGCAGGATTTCTCCGATGATAATATGATTGCTCTTACCTTGGGCTCGTCGTCGTTTCGACTGAGAGGAGTCGCGAGGATGTATAAACCAACGATTTCTCCGCGACGATCCTCGCCAAACCTGTCTTTTTCGCTTTCTTATTTACATGAGCTTTATAGGCTTTTATTTTGCGAGCGTGTTTGTGTATACATATGGACCTGTTTGGGCGGTTTCGATGTAAATAGCAGATTGTTCGATGTTTCTTACTTCTTGTCGTGGAAATAATGTAAAAGCAGTTTCATGAAGTGACACTCTTTTATGTTTTGATCGGTATATCACAGTTTTCAGGAAATTTTGTTTGAGATTGTACTTGCCGAGGTACGAAGCAAAATTAAAAATATCGTGCCAAAATATAAATTAAATGAATAAATACAGAGTGATTTAAATCTAGAAAACCCTATGATTAGTTTTATTAAAACTGCATAATTCTGATGACAGACGCATTGGCATTCGTGTAATATTAATGGTGTTAAAGTTGTAGTGCGTAAATATAGTTCCGAAATGATTTTTCAAGCTTATGATTCAAATACATGCAATGCCGTATACCTATAACAATAATAAACGGTAGACGGAAAAACAACATTTCATTTCATTCAACGATCTATCGATTCTGTATAATGTTTTCGCGTTTTTTCTTTTATCTTACAAACTGCCGCTTGCGTAACTGCAAAGATGCATAAGATGTGATAATTTCGATTCGTTTATTAGCTGTATCTTCGTTGAATCTTTCGTGTTAAATGGTTAGCGATGATCTCATGAGAACTAGACAATCTATAGAATCGTAAATCTCCGCTCTGAGTTGTTTAATGTTCCGTTACTTTTATCGACCGCACATCTGATGTTTCGAATAAAGGAAATAAATCATGCAGTAGCCTGTGTGTGGTTAAATTTGTTTTTATTCAAATCATGTGCGTAAAAGTACACGTTGCGGTAGTTTTTTTTACAACTACGATGCCTTCTCCTTTTGGTTTTGGAAAGGATATTGCGGATGCTTTTCCACTCTGAAAAAAATAAAATAAAAACATCGAGTCAATAAAAACTTAAGAATTGGAACAAAAATTTTTGAACATTTTTTCGTGATTCCCGCATCTTTATATTAGAATGATAAAGTTATGAGAAATCGTAATTTTGTTTTTAAAGTATAAAGTAAATTCTTGTTTTTATCATTTCTTCTTTTTCTTGTAAAATATTTAATACATTTTGCAGATAATTAAAAAGATAATAAAGCTCGCAATCCCATACAAATAATTCTTTGCTAAAACTACTCGAATTAGGCTTTTGCTTATGCCTAGTCCATTGCCAGGTTTCCAACTCACCCTTTGAAGCTCAGAAAGTTAAAAAGTCTTCCGTCCTCTCCTCTATCCAAACCATTCATTTCCTTCATCTCATCCTCAGAGAGTTTAAAGTCAAAGATGTCGATGTTCGCCTTGATTCTATCAGGATTCGTGGATTTGGGTATGACGATAATGTTGTTCTGCACGGCCTGACGTAGCAGAATCTGAGCGGTTGACTTTTCATGGGCTTTGGCGATTTTCTGCACCACCGGATGGTCCAGGAGCCTGGGGTAGGTCAAACTTTCGCTTGTTTTTTTGTTTGGATCTGAACCTGGAGAGCCCAAGGTACTGTAGCCTGTGACGGCGATATTGTTCTTGGCGCACAACTCGCGGAGCGGCTTCTGCTGATTGTAGGCTTGCAGCTCGACCTAATTTTCAAAATATTCGATATTTCAAAAATGTCGAAATGACAGAGTAATAAATTACTTTTAAATACATAGTTTTTCTGAAAATAATCTTAAGTGTACCAAAGAGCTGTTTTCATTTATTTTTACTGCAAGTTTTCAAATTGTATATTTGTATATATGCTATTCGTACGCTATGCAGTACATTTTCTAGTCTTATGCCTTATAGCTGTCAATTACTTACTAACAGTGGTCAATTGTGAAAGTAGCCGACTATTGTAAGCCATAAAAATAATTGGACAATAGATTTAATTGCTGTTTACCTGCAGGTTGCTGGGTTTGATTTCGGCATTATTCAGTACAGTTGAAATTTGCGTTTCGTTGAAGTTGCTGATACCGATGGACTTAGCACGTCCTGCTTTTACTTGAGCTTCCATCGCCTACAAAAAAAAAAAGAATATTACTTACGGAAATAATAAAACATGAAGACATTTAATAAGAAACTTATAGACACCTTCCACAATGACACAAGGTCCGTTTTGGTATCTAAAACCAATGATCCATCTTCATTTACAGCAGGATAGTAGCCGTTCTTATCCTTGACGAAGCCAACCGGTACATGAATTAAGTACATATCAACGTATTGAAGACCTAATTTTTCCAAAGATAGTTTTAGGTATGTCTCAACATCTGATGCGCGGTTTCCAATAGGTGGCAACTGTGGAAACACGAGAATTCTGTAATTTTTGTATTGGTATTATTTTCCATAATTAACAGCGAAGAGAATAATGTTTTATTATAAAAAAGTTTTAAATCCTAACAGGAGGTTATTCAGCAGTGTTGTATACATTGGTTCTTGATGAAATACATATAGCACAGTTATCAATAAAATTCTATGTCATTAAATAAAGTGGTCGTAAATATTTTCATTCCACTACCTTTCTAGTTGTTAAGTGGAAAATGTTAGATTACTGACACAGATTCCTATGTTATCTTTTACTATTTTTTCTATTCTGCAATATCTGCAATGCGAAATCTGCAATAATGATCTACACTACCTAAATCCCAAGAATAATTATATTTAATATAATAATAATTCTTTCACAAATTTTAAAATTTTTAACGTTCAAGTATCTAAAATTAAATACAAAAGAATTATTTTATGGAAGTTCATGAATAAATTCGTTTTGTATAGAATTAGTTGAAATTTAGCAAATAAGTTTATACTATAATTTTAGAACCCATACCCAAAATATTTCAAAATATATGATTTCAACGTGGCGACTAGTAACATACAATAACATTTTATCAATAGCAATGACATTTTTAATATATTGTTCTGCAACACTATTATATGGCGCAAAAATGTATTGGCCCATATCTAAACAATTTTTAAGATATAGTTATTTAATGCAAATCTCGATTGTTAGCAGTACAGTATCGGGTAAAAGTTAAGAAAATACTCTTTTGTGCCCTTTTTCCGCTTTATCATTTAATAACGAATTCTGAAACCTTTAACCTTTAGCTACGATTAGTTAATTGTTGTGAAAGTCATTATTCTTTATTTTGAATAAATTACTTAATTGATAAACAATACTTTAATATTTGCAATATTCCCTCTAAAATTCTATCAATGATAAGTATACGCAATTGTTCGGACCTAAAAGTTCTACCTCACGACCACATTTGTTTCTTTTAACTTTAAGATAGTAGGATTGCAGAAATGTGAAATTTTAAATACATTTCGAATTAAGACTCCCAGTATAAATTAAATTTACAAAGATATGACCAGGGATGTGGATTTTGAATTTTCTTCAAACTTTCAGAAATTACATTTTGTGCAAAACAATGAAACCCGTATATCGGCGTTTTATTGAATAGGATCTGGGAATAATTATATAGATATTCACCTTTTTTAATGCTTATCTATACATATTTTTTCAGTGTATATAGATATGCACTAATTATAAGATCAATACGGATTAGTGAATATATTCAAAACTAGGGCGCATTCAGAATAATGCTGAGTCATGGATCTCATTATTTTGCCAAAAATGTAATTCTTGAGAGTTTCAATAAAATCCACAACTCACATCTCTGATCATCTTAGAAGACCGTCTAGATACGGTTGAAAAAAAAATAAAAAGATTTTTATCCGTACGATGAAGAATTAATTTTCATGAAGAAAAAAAATACGGGTTAGTCGTTAATTGATCAGAAAATTGAGCTAGAATCTTTTTGACCTAAAAAGTTGAGAGATACCCGTTTTGATCTGAAAAATTGCGATAGAACGTTTTTCCTCCGAGTCGGCGATATTATACACTAATTTTCCCGTGAATTTTACAACAGCAATTTGTAATTCGCTAATTTTGAAACTGTTTCAAATTTTGAGACTTCATTTCGTATGTCATGTATTGATACACTTTGAGCTCTCTTTGATTTTAAAAATGTGTCATTTCATGCAGGATAATAATAATAAACACAGGGTCTTCTCTCACTCACCTTGGTCGTTATAAATATGTCCTCGCGCTTGCCTCCTTTGTCAAACCACTTTTTCAAACTCTTGCCAATGGCTTCTTCGTTTTCGTACACAAACGCCGTATCGATGTGTTTGTATCCGCTATCGAGGGCAGCGGTCACAGCTTTATCCACGTCGTCCGGTTTAACCTGGCACGCAAAAAAAAATAGCACAAGTCATTCTATATCAGATCTATTTTCTTTGGCTTTGTTATTATTTCTTTTTAATGCACATTTGTGTACCTGCCATGTGCCAAGTCCAACGACGGGCATATTATGTCCCGATGACAGTTTAATCGTCGGTGCAGTTGTCGCGGATGACCTCGGGCAGATCAAGGCCATGGTCAAACCGCAGATGTTAATGAGGAGGGAGACCCTGCAGGTAAGTTTGTTTCAATAAATTTATTCTTCAATTATAAAGCACTCATTGCGTAAAAATAATGGGTTTGAGCAAAACAAATGATACATAGCCATAGCCTCGAGAGCTAAGTGCGTGTAGCAACAAGTATATCGAAACATTATACCTGATAGCAATCAAATTTGTTTTTCAATTTCATTTTCCAGTGAGTTAGTCTTTAAGAGTGATCAAGAGGAGTTGTGAGCTTGGATGAAGAAATGCGATATTATGAAATATTACGTTTTATGTCCACGTTACACAATTCTCGTTTTTCTTATTTTAAATATATATGATCTTGTATTAAAAATTCCTTAGTTCTAATCTTCTCAGTTTACTGAAAATTAAACGTTTCAATGACTATGTAGAGCAACCAATTTTCACATTGTACGACCGTAAAACAAAAGTAGACTGTACATAATTTCGTGCATAATCTCCTCGATAATCTCGTGTAATTTGATTAAATGATTTTGCTTCAAGTACATTACTATGAAAATGTGAAATGAATGTATTCTTCTAAAAATAAAATAAATTATAGAATAGGTGGTGATTGCACTAATTTATTGTAATATACGAAATTCCGTGCTAGTATAATATACGTATTTTATTTTTGATTTTGATTTTGATTTTATTTATTTCATGGAAATAAATCCCAATTGCATAGAAAAATATACGTGTTAGCAGTATAAATATAATTAATAAAACTCCATAACTTGAGGCTGAATACAAGTTTTAAATGCTGAAACCGTGTTTATATATTTTACTAAAGTACCTCAAACCGGTTCTTTAATTAGCCAACGAAGCCTATGAACAGGAGAATGGAACGTTAAATTTAATCTATGCAAGTAAACTCTTTTAAGCGTCTAAAGTGTCTAGCGCGATAAACACAATCTCTTAAAAGTAAACATACTAGACATTCTTGGTTTATCTCTTTACTTTCTTCTCTTTCATTTATATTACTTTTATACTACTCTAACCTAAAAATCGCAACTTTGACATGATTTTTAGGCTCTCATGGTATAAAATAATATTGTTCGACACTGGTGTGTAAATTGATTTTTAGCGGTTGTGACTTCCCACCCGTGTCGAAAAGTACTATCTCAAACTCATCTGTGTGGCCAATCGCGAAAAAGTGCAAAAAAGCATAGTCTAATAAGTTTACCTCGGATTGTAAAGTAATAAGTTGTACTGAAACACTAGTTGGTAATAATAAAATACATTTTTACAGCGTGTGCTATTTTTTATTTGTTAAAAAAATTAGTCCTTTATAACTATATATTCATTTATAATGCACCATTGAACCGAAAGATTCCAACTTCATGCCTTTTATAAAAATCGAATGGTCATTGTAAAAATTATTACTATACGTCTTGAATATAATATAAAAAATACTATGATGAGCTTTGTTGCAAAATGATTTACTCAAATTATTTAATTTTCAACCGTGTAATCATTTTTGGTATAAACACTACACTTTATAAATCTCGGTATTTTCCTTTTTAGTATGGTTTTCAAATACGAAAACAATATCTAAAAAAATTTCCTATACTAAAAATTAGTTGCTGAATAAAGAGAGAATTGAATGTTAGTTACAGCGTGCGTGCACAAATTAAAGTGGTTTTCGACCAACCTTAAACGCGCCATGGTTACTCGATCGCGAATGTGGACCGACTGAAGCTGCGATCACGTTGGCTCAGATTTTTTATACTCACCTAAATATGGAAAATAACAGCTTATGTAAGCGATTATCCCGAGTTTCTTATTCAAAAAAAAGAAGAAAAACGCCTTCTATAGAATTGTGTCTTGCGGTTGGTCGTACACTCGCCTGACTATTATACGTTTGTAAGCTTATCTACTGTATTAAAAGAAAAAAATCCTAATAGCACTTATTATCACTTAGTGGTTTCTCGCAAACTTACGACAGCTTAAACTTTTTAACAATTTTATAATTGATTACAGATATTATACAACATCGATAATAATTGTACATTTTTACAAAGAGATATTGTATGTCTATGCAATTACTTATGAAAGAATAAGCTATCAGAATGATTTATTGACACAAAAAATTTAATTTTTCTCAATATCTAATCAATCTGATATGAATGATAAACATTCCGTAATAAAAAAAAATAATCATCGTTTAATATTTGTAGATTAGATTTAACAGTAACATAAACAATTTATATAACTACAGGAAATAATAGCTAATATGTAAAAAATTATATAAATATTACTCTAACTGCAGTGCATCAAACATTTTTAATTTTGTGAATCATCGGATGACTTTGCGGAATAAAAATTAATGGTAATATTATAGATTTAATAAAAAAAAATGATAGATCAGTGAATGGTCACTTTAATTTTTTTTAACTGAGAGCATGCCTTAATTTATGTATAAATTATTACATATATACATAATTGCATTTAATTATTTATTGATAAATTTGTACTCTCATTCCACAGAGGAACTGATATTTTAAAAATACATTTTTAAAAAATCATAAAATTGATAATATTCTAATGTGTACAAGCCATGAGTCAAGGTCTTTTTACAATTAAAATTCATCGTCTGTTAGTAACGGAACATTAATTTTTACTATTGCATTATACAATTATAGTATTGATACAAAAAGACTGTATTACATAGGGGTATATTACTTAATTTATCTATGAAATATAATACGAAGCGTCTTATTCTTTCAGTTCTTTACTGCACAGCACTAGTAAATGGATACTGAGGATGTTTTTCTATTCTGTAAAAAAGTAATAATAAATGTTAATTATGAAAAGTTAGCATTTTCAAATGCAATTTCAAATTAAGAAAAATACGCACCCATTTAAGAAATTATAGTCGAATATTTTCCCTCTTTCTCCTTTATCCAAGGCGTCCATATTTTGCATTTCATCCTCTGTTAGTTCGAAATCAAAGATCTCCAAGTTTGATTGCAAATGATTAGGATTCTTACTAGAAGGTATGACTGCAGCTCCTCCTTGCACTGTGTGACGTAAAAGAACTTGAACGTTTGATTTTCCGTGCTTTTTCGCTATTTCGTTTACGACTGGGAGCTTAAATATGTTCGGGAACTCTTCTTCGTTATGTTCAGGATGTAATTGTTTCCTGGCCCCAGGAGATCCGAGGGGCGCGTAACCTGTCACTATAATTCCATGTTTTTGGCAGAACTCGCGCAATGGCTTCTGTTGATGATAAGCATGAACTTCGATCTGAAATTTTTTTAAATTTTGAACATATTAAATTTCATGAAAATTTTTTCTTCAAAACTTAGGAATTAGTACCTAGCATAACGCGCACAAATTATGACATTATACTTACTTGTAAAACGCTAGGTTTGATTTTTGAATATTTCAGGATGTTTAATATTTGGGTTTCATTAAAGTTGCTCAATCCTATAGATTTTACACGTCCTGCTTTTACTTGATTTTCCATTTCCTGAAATCGATTATTATTAATTAATTTATTTATTTGAATTGTTAAAAAATGTATGATAGGATTGAAACCTACTTTCCAAATAGCAACGTGATCAGTCTCATAATCTAGTACTACAGTTCCATCTTCATTCCTAGCAATATCATAGCTACCATTTTTATGAGCTACGCCAAATGGAGCGTGAATTAAGTATAAATCAAGGTACTGGAATTCCAATTTCTCTAGCGATAGCTTTACATACTTTTCGACTGATGATGCACGATTGTCAAAGTATGGTAACTGCAAATAACGTTAAGATAAGTAAAAGCTAAAAGGTAGATTTTCACTTTAAAAATATGCTTAGCAATTTCTTACTTTAGATGTGACGAACACATCTTCACGTTTTCCACCTTTATTGAACCACTTTTTTAAAGTTTTGCCAATAGCTTCTTCGTTTCCATAGTTAAATGCGGTATCAATGTGTCGGAATCCCTTTTCAAGTGCAGCTGTCAGTACATTGTCCAGCACTTCATTTCCTATCTATTAAACAAAAGTTGAAATGTCTATTGTTGGAGCAAGAATATCGAAAAAATCGCTTTAAAATTAATTATAAACTCTTCAAAACAAATGCTAATATAAAAAGATTTTTATCAGTTTGGCCAAACCATTAAATCTTTCAATAAGATATACCTATAATACAGACAATTTTAAAAATATAAGTAGGGTAATAAACTTTCAAAGTTCAGCTGTAGACTGTATATAGAGTTAGACACACGATCTTATAAAAGTAGTTTTGTAGTTTTGCATTTCAAAATAATAAATTGAGTATTTACCCGCGTAAAACTAATCTATATAGTCAATATATATATTGAAAAGTATATCATTAATATATATGCGAAATTTATGGGAAATATTAATACACTATATATTTCACATATGGGACATATATAAATATATATCTACAGAGTCAGGGTAATATTTACACCAATATTGGAAAACTATGGCCAATATGTGGAGCATACTCTATCTTCCACTTATTTCATACCAGGTGTCCCATATATTCCGATACTTAAATTATTTATAATTTCTCGTGGCTTTATAGATATTTTCACATCAATTTATTTACCCGTTATCATACGTGACAATATTAATGTTAATACTAAATTAATTTAGTTACTACAAACAATTTTTTAAGTTTTAATGTCGCCCAGGAACAGTATGTTTTAAAATAAACATACTGTGGATATATATATTGTATAATATGAAACATATCGGTATTACTTTCCCATAAATGACCCATGCATTATAAATAACCTTTAAAATGTACCTATTGGCCATATATATTATTTTTACGCGGTTAACTGTTGAAAGTTATGTTACAGAAAAATAAGAAAACTTACCGAATGTGTTCCTAGTCCAACTATAGGAATATTGTGGCCTGACGACAATCGAAAAACTGTTCTACCTTGCACATTTAGTAAATAACAGCAAAATGTTAATATGGCAAAGATACTGGAAAAGTTTAATTATGAATTAATCATTTTTAGCAGTATTTTAGCATAATCGCAATGCCATGATGATACATTAATTTTTTTAAAGATAAAAGGCATAACGATAGGCTACTTATGCGTTATAAAACAGATAATAAATAATTGAAGATAAGAAAATTGTATTGGTTTCAGCAAACTTTATTTTGAAGAAAAGTTACTGATAAAAAAAGGTTAAAGAATATATTTACAGGAAATATATATATATATCAGAATAAGTATACATTAATAATATAAATTCTATTAAGATTTTGTTCATTACCCGTTTTTTATCATGTTTATTCCGTAAGATTTCGATCCGCCGAACTCTGTGCTGATACTGATAATGCTTTCTTACGAAGCCTTAGTTATATACTGCTATCCATGGAACTTATAGCAGTATAGTGTAATATTTCATGTTTGACATATCTTGATTGGTTATTGAAAGACATCTTATTTACTATGCGTTATTTCGGTTTAGTGTTTCGATATTTATATTATACTATATGTACATACATTTATATCAACATAATTAATGACCTGTGATTTGGTCTTATTCATCAAATTTTTTTCTCAAGGAAGCTCTAAAAAATGTTGAATAAATAATAAGTTGGTATAAGATTTTTTTTTCTTAATCAGCCCAAATTTTAACTGTTTCTCCATCTCCTAAAATAGACGAGGTAAGCAACGTAAATTGACACAAATGGCTATGTAAATGATACATTTATAATTAACTTTTACAGGTGATTAAGTTTTGTGTAAGTACTTTTCACATATTTAGTAAATTGTAATTGTAATCTT
Organism: Megastigmus dorsalis; assembly: GCA_900490025.1. NCBI lineage: Eukaryota > Metazoa > Arthropoda > Insecta > Hymenoptera > Megastigmidae > Megastigmus > Megastigmus dorsalis. The sequence continues at coordinate 57,478 of UELU01143231.1, forward strand.
ATGATATAATGATATGCGCATGATCCAATTTCATTTTTGATAAATTTATCACTTGTACAGAGAAAACGAAAACGAGCATTTAATTAAATACAAATAAAGTTAATTCATACAGTCTGCATTTTTGAATCATTGATTAATAAATTTTTCTACTTGTTAATTGTTGTAAGCGTTCGTACAATGGTAACATATGTAAGTAAACAATTCGTTTTTCATTTAATAGTGTTAAATCATTAGCTTCCTCCCATTTGCCTCTTTTATCGAAGTATATTTTTAAACCTCTATCTATTTCTTTGTTTATATAAAGAAGTTCATGTCGAGTTGAAAATTAAAGGTACTCTCACACTAAAATAAACTTGTACTATCTTATTTTAAAAAATGATTCAGCTACCATGCTTGAAGAGAGCTATTAAAATAAAAGCTAAGTTTATGTATGCAAGTAGAAATAGAAAAATGAGTGACAGGTTTTGCATGTTCACACTAAGCGTTGCGTTTTATTCCTAACTCGTGTGCATTCTCCTTTGAATAAATTTTCCATTTTTACATTTGCGTGACTTTGGTAGAAGTAATATTACATGTTCCTGGAACACTTCCACGGTATTTTATACTTAAGAACGTGCTTCTTATTTAAAATTTGCAAAATATCTTACTATGAATTTATATTAAAATTATAACTGTTCTTAGTTAACCAAAAATCAACTGTAAAAATATTTTTATAAAATTGATGCCTGAATTCTTACGTAACTTTTTTACGTATATAATTGCATTGCGCTTATTCAGATGAACTTTATAGCTTCTTATTTCACTACCAAGGTTTTATATTAACGAATTCTAAATCAATGCAATTATTATTCTAAAATTTAATGATTTTATTTTAAAATATGCATATGTGATTTTTGGTTTGCCAAATTTTTCAAAACTTATTGAAGTTTATAACGAGTCAACGAGCTAATTAATTCAATTTCAGTTAAAAATTTAATTATTATTTAGAAGTAAAATACTAATTTTTATAATAAATAACATTTGTTATTCATATCATTTTTATTACCCAAAATTTTCATGAGCTTTTCAAGTAAATTTTTTTTAGCATCTTACACTCAATTTTTAGTATAGGTGTGAAATACAGATTTAGGACAGCAAATATACGATTAATAGTATAAGAATTATAATAATTGGTTTGCGATGAGGAAGGAAAATAACATTGAAGAATAATTTTTTTTGTTCCGAGTGTATTATCGGTGTGTAAATATTTGTTCTACAACAAATTTAGTAGTTAATTCATAGTTAAATATTGTATGCAGCATCCCCTTTTAGTTGCACGCATTTACATTTTGTATATAATATTTTAATACGCTAAGGTATTATAATTAGAACGTGTTAAAAGGTGCAAAATGTTATTAAAAGAACTTGCACTACGCTGAAATAGTCCTTATCTTTTATTTATCGATTTTAATTTTAAAAACGTAAAATTCCAATTAAGTAAATACATGGCTATTAACAAATTAATAGTATATTACACAGCTAGGCAGGAAAAGTAAGAATGGTCTCAGATTGCATGTAAATTGTCGATATGAGGCATTCTATATGCGATCTGAGGCATTCCTTTTTACTGCCCGTGGTGTGTACTCTATTTTTCTGCCTAGCGAGGCCGAAATTACCACTGTCTCAAGCCGGCCTAGGCCGGGAAAGTGGTATACTTTCGGGCCGCTAGGCAGAAAATACATTATACGGTCATAGATTCTCATCAAAAGTCAAATTTACTTTCTTTTTATACTTGTGTTATACAGTAAGAACATAAAAATTTTATTCTGATAAAATGAAACCAGACAAATAATAATAAGTAATTAATTAAAAAGAGTGAAAGGCAATTTGATCAGGCAAAACGAACTCATTCTACTGAAGTAAGACATGACCTAGACTATATTATCTATTACTACTTGCGTTTTAATTTAACATCTACTCGATATTTATATCTACATACTAAATTGCTAAAGTAAAAGATTCAATAATTTATTTAAATGATTGTTTATATTACTATTATTTTTAGGATGAAAATTAAATAAAACAAATTCTATTATGTAAAAAGGCAATAACGTTTATTATAATAGATTTCATTATCTTATAAAATAAAGGTATTGCGAATTAGAGATCAGTATAATCATTGAAGCTGAATTTTGAAAGGATACTGCGGATGCTTTTCGACTCTGAAACAAAAATTTCATGTAATTATATAATGCTCTAAAATTAATACGCTTGAATTAAAATTAATTCTTGATTATTACGCTTATGTTATAATGATTTGATTAATTTTGCATTGTTTCATTAAAAATGAATTTTATTTATTCTAAATCTGAATTAGAACTAAGATTTTATTATAGAGTAAAATAGTTTTTAAGCTTAATAATTTTTTTTTAAAGAATATGCACTTAGTATATGATCATACTTTGAAATAGCGCGCTACTTAATAGTTTTAGTCACTTGACGTTGTCAATGTTGTCATTGCGCTTGAGTAAATTACGAAAACATTTAACATTTCGGCTTTTCTAATTCAAGTTTTTCTGCAGTTTATAAGCATTTATACTTCACTGTTATATTCATAAAATAGTTTTTGTTACTGTATTTAATCCACATAATTTAGCAGTATTATTTGAAAAATTACACATGATGATCCAATTTGTTATAAAAAAATTAAAAACGTCAATTTTTATAATGAAATTAAAATATAATTATTTAATTAAATAAAATATTTATATGAATATTCTATGTATTTTCAAATCTGATTTCATATACCGGTATTTCGCAACCATTACATATATATAGGTAAAGATAATTTTGTAAGCATTTGCAATAAAATTCCGTATAACCTCAAATAATCACTTTACATTCTATAACTCTTATAATTATAAACTGAATAATCATTTTTAAGGTTTTTTTATTCTATAAACATACCCTTTGAAAAATAGAAAGTCGAATATTCTTCCAGCATCAGATTGGTCTAAGGCATTTAATTGATCCATTTCATGGTCAGACAGTGTAAAATTAAAAATATCAATATTAGATTTAATTCTTTCAGGATTTGAACTTTTTGGTATTACAATTACTCCTCCTTGTACTGCATGGCGTAATAGTATTTGTGCTGTTGTTTTATTATGATCAACAGCTATTTTCATAACAACTGGGTGTCCTAATAGATCTGGAAAATTTTCTGCACTGTAATTGTATTTATTTTGAAAATGTTGCTTGGCTCCTGGGGATCCAATGGGACTGTAGCCGGTTATTGAAATGTTATTTCTTTTACAAAATTCTCTAAGTGGTCTTTGTTGCATATATGCATGTAATTCAACCTAGAAATAAAAATTTGCTTATGTTTTTGTTCTATGTTTTAGCTTGTACAACATGAATAAAATACCTGCAAATTACTTGGCTTAATTTCTGAGTTATTTAGAATATTCTGAATTTGAGACTCATTATAATTACTCAGCCCGATAGATTTGGTGCGACCTGCTTTTACTTGGTTTTCCATTTCCTGTAAAGAATTTAATTGAATAAGTTTTATAATAAAAATATGTGATGTAAAAAATCAGTTGATTATCAATGCATTTTACTTTCCAGACTGCCACAGGATCGGACTGAAGATCTAGTGCAAAGTTCCCGTCTTCGTTGGTGGCTGGTGCAAATGAATTTTGATCTTGGATAAATGAAAATGGCATGTGAACTAAGTATAAGTCAACATAATCTAATCCCAGTCTTTGTAATGACAAAGAAATAAACTTCTCAACATCCAATGGTCGATTGCCAAAATTAGGTAACTATAATTTTTATATAATTTTATATTTTTTGATTATGACTAAAGTGTCTAATTTTGATTCTTAATTACCTTTGTTGTTATAAAAAGGTCTTCACGTTTTCCTCCTTGATCAAACCATTTTTTTAAGCTCCTTCCTATTGCTTCCTCATTATTATAATTAAATGCTGTATCTATATGTCTATAACCACTGTCAAGTGCACTCGTTATAACAGCTTCCATTTCTTCTGGTTTTGACTGTAAAAGTAAAAAGTTAGTTTATCATAAATAACATTGTCTTGCAAACAATAACATCATTTTTTTTTTTATTCCTTTAAAACAAAAGTACAAATCAATTATTTATTGTAGACACAGATTTATATAACTTTTTTTGTTGAAAAAGTAATATTAGCAATTAGTGTTTGTCAGTTACCATCAGGTCTGCTCCATGTGCTCACCTGCCATGTGCCCAGTCCAACAACAGGCACATTATGCCCAGATGACAGACGCACAACTTGCATTGCCATACTTCTTCGACAACTGGTCAGCAGTGTGAAGAGTCCGCACAGCTTCAAGGTAGATGCAACGCTAGGTGTATGAACACAAATGCATTATTTTTAGAGCAACCTACCCCACTCTAATACTACTGAGAACGTGGTACTTTATTTTTAACTAGTCCTCAAATAGTTGAATTTACCTGGTATTCGCTTTTAATTGCTTTCAAAGTATCAATTATTTTTACTTAAGTATTACTCCAATTGACCTTTGAAAACAGAATCTTTCTTGTGTAAGATTTGAATTAATATATTTTTTTAATATAAATTCTAAAGACACATTTCAGAATATGTCACAAGGGTCCACTTGACATTTATCACATGCTTAATTAGTTAGTAATAATTATGTAAGGCAGACACCAAATTCTTACTCTTTAACTGTTAATAGCAATTGCATCATAATTCACTTTGTATACATTGATTTACTATAAAGCTAATATAATTTGTTTAAGTAACTCACTTCAATTAATTCTTAATTGTTTTTATTTTTTAAATTAATTCATAAGAGAATTTTTCTATAAAAACAATTTATAATAGTAGTCAAGGGAGAATTTAGAAAAATTCTCGAACAAATCGATCGCGTAAAATTCGGAACCACGGGTACTTTATTTAAATTATTTATTTACAGTTTTACAATTTATTGTCAAGCTTCAATGAATAAATGTTTTGGTCCGTCATAGTAATCGATTCCGATTGAAAAAAATCAACACGGAAAAAAATTTGAATAACGGGAACGTTTTTCGCGAAAAGGCACCAAATAATCCTATGGCTCGAATGTGTGAAAAGCAACAAAGTGGGCCACAGTGCGCCTGAGCAAACGGAGTCTTGTGCACCCCGCTGCACTTGCACGGCAGGTTTTGTATTATGTATACGTATAGCGAGGAAAATTGATTTTCCATTTTGTTTCGTAAATGTCGATTGTTTTAATAGTGCACAGGGAAATTGAAGCTTTAGGAAAGTAAGATCGATACCGGGTGCCTATCCGTTCCTGCCTTCTTTTTAATTTCGCAAGATATTCGCGGTCAAACTAAACTAACCTTATTACTAACTAACTAACACTATTACGTATGGGTCAAAGCTATCAATAGTTTTTAATTGAATATTTCAATTTTTATTATATTGTACTTATTTATATTTATGCATTCATAAATTATTCGACAAAATTACTTTCTATAATTTTTTATATTTACCTCGTTAACGCCATAGTGATTGTTGGTGATTGATTTTGTTACAGCACCGGTTCACTTTTATTTTTTCTTACTACTTATACTTATTCAATTTTTTATATTCTTATATAGCACGCCGAACAACCACTACTTACTCTACTTAGTTTAAAAAAAGTGGTTTAAGGGTGATATGATTCGGGAAATTGTAGGAATGTTTTAATTCGTACTTTTGCTAAATAAACTGCTGCCTGTCGACCACCTCCTTCTCTTATGCACATTCCCATTGGCATTCCATTCGCTAAGTATGGCATTTAGTAACTGAAACAGAACACATAGGTAGATGCACATAGGTATATGTACTGTCGATCGTATTCGTCTAATGGTTACTACTACTTGCTACAGGTTCCTACTGTATCTATATACATATAGAGGAGGAAAATACGTGAATCAATTTTGAAATTTATACATTTGATTAATTTCATCTCTTATAAAAACAACAGAGAATTTATATAGTATTAAAATTATAAGTTAACAATTAAAATGTTAAATGAGAAGAAAATGATTAATGAGAAAAAAAACAATTTTGATTAATTAATTTTATTATTTAACTTATTTTTATCAGTACGGTACTTATATACTGTAAATTTTAGATCCGAGGGAATTTTTCACAAATTTGGTATCAGTAAAACATTTTAAATTCTTATAATAGAATTATCATCAAATATAAAATCTTTCTCCATTCCCTATATCATCAGGATATTACACAGAAATGTCACGAAAATTCAAACTATTCCAAGGTGAAAATAAATAGGCCTTGGTTTTCTTTTTTACAAAGTTTTATTAATAATGGGTATAATAAACAAGATAATGTACATGGTTATGAAATCAGAATAAATAAACGCCAAAACAAATGTAAAATAAACAAAAGAGCATTTTGTAGCTTAAAAAGAACGTGTTAAAAACGGTTACTATAAACAGGATAATGTACATGGTTACGAAATCAGAATAAATAAACGCCAAAAAAAATGTAAAATAAATAAAAGAGCTATTTGTAGCTTAAAAAGAAGGTGCACCTATAAAAAAGTGCGATTAACTCTTCGATCATAGTAATACAGCGTCCAATTTTTCCACAGAAAAAAAAAACTGTTATGTGGAAAAGAACCGAATAAACAGAACACGGAACGAGTGTATAATATATATGCACCAAATAAAGGTTTTGAAACCCAGCTGTTGGTCGGATTGGTATATAATCACAGAATAGTCTATATATATGTTATAATGATCTTAAAGAGGTCTTGTCTCGTTAGCCCCTTATGACAGGTAGGTGATCGAAACTCTGCTGGTGATGTAACGATGAGCTTCGCGGACGGCTGTCGTTATGATTGTGACCCTGCGAGAAGCCGCTGGCTTTCGGAAGTTGTGGGAGTACCATTTGATTAAATGTAGAGTGCTGAAACATAAAAACGATTCCATATATTAGCCATGCTAATTTTTGTTCTTAGATTTTACAATTTTTTATCAGTTGTCGGCTACTAGTCTTACCCGAGTTCGATCGCGAATAGTTCGAAGTTTTTCGAATTCTTCCATCTCTGCCGCGGGAATTTTGAAGTGGAAGTTTTCAAAGTAAACGTGTTGCAACAGCTGATCGCACGTCCAGCGCTCCTCTGGATCCTTGTCGAGACACTTTTTCAGGAAATCCAGCTGCAAAATGAAAATTTTCATCCAAATCATTTTTGTCTCAAAATGGTATAGTCCAAACTGGTAAAGTTTGTTCTTGCATTTGCAGATGGAGAAGTATAAGGAGAGAAGTATAACCTGCAAGGCGGAGCTGGCGGTATCGGGTAGGACGGAATCGAGGGTCGTGAGGGTCTGCGGCGACGGGAGCATGATGCCGGCGAAAAACTCGTTCTGCTGGAAGATGGCCATGTGCCTCGGCAGCAGATCGCCCAGTGTCCGCCTGATCAGGTAGAGCTGGTCCACGTCGGACTTGCCCGGCCACAAAGCCTCGCCTCGTATCAGCTCCGCGTAGACGCAGCCGATCGCCCAGACGTCCACGGCTGTCCCGTACTGCGTGTCGCCCACCTACCGAATTCGAGGTAACGTATATAAGTACCAATTCGCAAACTTTAGAAGCTCGGATCATTCAGAAATTTATTCAATAGTGCGCCATATGTAGAAAAGTGCCAAGTGAATGTACCTATTTGTATTCCGTGAATATCAGTAGTTGAATATTTATGAACAAGTACTTGTATAATGAGTGTCTAGTATTTATGCACCAACTTTTAGAAAAATCGATGAGATATGTGCTTGTATAGAATTTTCATTATTAATATCGGTATTTGAAAAGACTTGAAACTACTTGCTGACATTATAATTAAAAAAAAAGGCAGAAACTTTTCTTTTTATAAGTTACCGGCACTTATGTATATTAAAACCGTCTACAAGTATAGAAAAGAAAATAAAAACTAGATTTTTTTTTTTAATGAAAATGGAAAGAAAAGTAAGAGCGCAATATTGTTCGTAGAACGATCTCATCTTGGCGACGGAAAACAGAAATAAAAGAAGGAAAAGAAGGAAAAGAAGGAAAAGAAGGAAAAGAAGAGTAGGTAGGTATACTAGTAGATAGGTGACTCACAAGAAGCTCAGGAGCCCTGTACCACCTCGTGGCGACGTACTCGGTGTAGTTCTCGCCGGGGCTGAGCATCCTGGCGAAGCCAAAGTCGCAGACCTTGACGACGCCGTCCCCCGTTATGAGTATGTTCTCCGGCTTGACGTCGCGATGCACGCAGCCGAGCCGATGGCAGTAGGCCACGCCTTGGAGTATCTGCCAGGTCAGCTGCTTCGTCATCAGCTCGGGACATCCGTGCGGGTATTTCTCCATCTCGTTGAGGAGCGTGTGCTCGCAGTACTCGAACACGAGGTGCAGCTTGCGCTTTCGCCTAAACACCTCCAGTAGGTTCACTAGGTTCGGATGTTTCAGATTCTGCAAGTCCAAGAGAGTTTTTTTTTATAGTTTGCTTCTTTGAGAATTCAAAGGAGTTCTCGAGTTTGTATCGATCGATAATACTGTCTCGTTAAGTTTCACCCTGCTTTTACAATAAAACTTTATTGAATCTTGTACACATTGCTTAGCGTGCAGGATTCTATCATTTGTACCTATATCATTTGTAACTGTACAACCGCTTTAATAGCAACCGACAGAAGAGTTTAACGAATGCTGAAATTAACTGATAGCGCGATAGCAGTATGTCTAATCTGCATACATGTACATCATTAGTAGATACATATCGAACTCGCTAAGACGCAGTTTACTACGTCTATAGTCCCTCTGAAGAAATACTGTTCTCCATAGCGAGATATCTCGCGCGTTTTCATCAACACTTTGCCTCGGCTTTACCAACTTCATTTGTTCGAAATTTCAAGCGTTCGTGTGCTCTAAATACTGCTGTGGACTTAATTGGATTTTCTCGAGGAATAATGTATACCTGCTATACGCGCATGATCATTGTTATACATATAGTATCTTTAAATGCGGCAAAATTCTTTGTTTATTAAATAGAATTCCATTCGCGATTCCTATATAATAGCATGAGTTAGGAAGGAAATAACGGAATATAAAAAGGTCTCAATTCTATTCTTTACTACAAATGACAAATAAAATGCAGCTTCGATTGGTGCGCAAGGTCAAGTTTTCCGCACCGCATAATAAATCATCAATGAAAATCGTTGCCGCGCGGGCTGACGCTGCGGCTTCCGAGCCACACAGTTTGGACTTGGCCATGTGCGCAGCGCAGTATCCGAGTTCGAATTAAAATTTTAAATACGGCGCTGCGGCGAACTGCCGAAAATCCCTACGAGACATGCAAAGTTTCAGCCGCGGGTGGGCGGTGTAGAAAAGAACTGTTTGCGCGCGGCTAGCGATAGGTCAGGTTCAAGATTTCGCTCGGCCAAAGCGCGATCGATAAGATCCGCGTGTACTAGCTTCGACTTCCCGATTCTTTCCCCTTTCCATTTTTTATCCTCGTCCGCATTCACCCGAGACATGCATATGTATAATATGCACGTGCTATATGCATCCTTAGTTCGTATAGTCTCTCGTTAAGACGTCGCGTTGCGTTCCTATAGTTGTATACTTATATATAGGGTCAGAATGACGGGGCGCAATGGGAGGATCCTTGGGACCGGTCGGAAAGTCATCGTGAAAGCTCACGCGACCAGCTGACGTGTATGCACATGTGTATGTATAGCTTATAAGTGTAGGCGTCGAGAGCGGAAGTGACGCGAGATTTTCCTGATTTTCGCTTTTGATTTGATTTCGTGCGGCGCCTCTCGATGGCACGCGATTTTTAGCTTGAAAGATTTAGCGATCCTCTGACGCGCGGCGCTCTCCGAATAATGGACAAAGTGCGCCTAGGCTGGATAATTGTAAGCCACTGGTCGACGTACTTTTTTTTTTCTTGTTTACGTTGACGAGTCTTTTTCTCAGCTCGCCGAGATTATTAGGAGCAATTTCGGTTGCTTATAATATTCGACTATTATTAAATGCTAAATTTTGTAAGTATAGCATGTAAATTGCGGGTATTAACATGCTTATTTTAGTCAAATACAGAACTAAAAAACTTAAAGCTCTAATATAGGTATAAGCACTTTTGCGAATGCGAATTTGATGATTTTCTTGCTTTAGTAAAATTGCGGCTTTTTCATCGTGTGACGTGATGCAGGAATTGCGCTCGTGCCGTTTCATTTTAGATAACATTAGATAAAAATACAAGATTCCATTACAACAGCTATTTATGCATTCTAGTTTTATATGATTAGATTCTAGAACGTAAGCATTTCGATGACTGATAATTTGTTTCTTCAAAGATTTCTTCACAGAATTCATCTCGCCACCAAAACAATGCTATAAAATCCAAACATTCGCATAATTCTTAACCGATTTAATCGACTTAATCCCTTGTGCTCGTAAAAACTTAAAAGTCTCGACGTAAAACCAAACAGAGAGTTGCATAGATCCAGGACTGTAAGCCCTGCAGTCCCTGCGCGAGCATAAGTATTATATAAAAAAGAGCAGAGGAAAGCAATGAAAATACAGCTGAAAGAAGAAAGTAAGAATTACGAGTCACGGGTTAGGCGCACGCCAAGATATTGACCGCGAGGCCGCATTGACCAGCGGCCAGCAGCGGCGTTGGTTAGTTTGTATACACGCGATTCCGAGCAGCCCCGCGCCCTCCGGCCCGCCCGTCGCCTTTCTTTCTCCCGGCATTTCGATTTTTAGACGCGCGCGCATGCATGTTTCAGTCGCACACGGCCTCGCTATTCCAGCTTTCCTATAGCGCACAACGTGTGTAGTGCATGTGTGCATGCCACCTTGCCAGCCCCTGTGCTTCGTACTTATAAACCAACTCTCCTGCGGCGCTGATCGAAGCGTCAGAGTTGCATGACGGAATCGTTGATGCTTTATTGCTTTCCCTGTTGTTTTTTTTTTTTAGTTTTGTTTTTACGAGCGATCGTTGAGAAAGGTTCGAGCATTTTCTCGAAGCTGCTATTTCAAGACGAGAGCGAGGATTTGTGTATCGCGAGTCGCGGCTTATTTTAAGCTGTGCGCGAGCAATTCTAAGGGGTAATTGTTTGCAGGTTGAGTGGATTTGCGGTATAGCGATAGTTATTTTGCTTTCCGGCGTTTGTTTTGCTGCTCTTTTTAGACTCGGATATGACGTTCTGACTTATTACACAAAAAACAAAGGAATCGCGATCCGTTGGTTTTTGTCATTAATATATAATTGTACACGACTGATATTGTTGAATGGAGAGGAATCGTTGATTGTTGTGTAACGGTGAATTGGTATTCTGACTAATTAAAAAGACAAAAGAATTAAAGATGACTTTTTTAGACGAATAATAATCTTAATATTTTGTTTTGTCTACACGATGATATAAGTACTGCACCGTAAGAAACACACTAGATAAAAATTTATCAAAAAATATATTTACTTTGGAAAGATTACATTACCATATTTGTTATAGCTGCTTTGCAATGAAATTTCATAGATCTACGATTTCATGAAATTGTTATATATATATATATATAAGTATAGTTTAAAAAAGTTTCAATGTTATCTTAAGGATCAAGCTATGTAATCAAGTTCCCTACTTTGATCAAAACCAGCCGTACAATAAATATTTAAATAATGTACGCAAGAGAAGTGTAGCCAGGTAAGTTTAAAGGTTCGCCTATAAGGTGCGACAGAAATACCTACAAGGAATGCGCACATCTATATAAAAGCACACTTTGCACACCAGCCCAATCAAATAACGCGCTTTACACACAATCACCGCATTGAGCTCGAACACGCCCGGCGAGGCTCGGAAAGATTCATATTTAAAAAGGGCCAGTACTTAAAAATAATATATAGTCATTGGGCTATAGATCGGCGATCGCGCGTGGCGACACTACCACAGAGGCGGAAATGACCAAAGCCGTCGCGTCGCTGCCGCCGCCGCCGCCGCGCCAAGCCAAGCCAAGCCAAGCCAAGTCGCGAGGTGAGGCTAGTGTGTATAATAGGTAGAGTCCAGCCCCCGGAGGAGGTTATTCACCTTCGGCTAAGCGAACGATCTATAGCGAACTGCTTGCCCCTAACGACTGACCGCCCAACTCGTATATACCTCGGCGTATTACGCCAGATTGACTATGGGGAAAATTATTCCATTCCGGTGAACAATCTTCTTGAAGCCCCTCCATTTTAAAAAAAAAATTTCTTTTATTTTAGCGACAAATTTGCTGGTTGTAAATAGCAAGGTTCAAGAACTAAGAAGTTAGACATTTTCCGTTTTCAGCTGAATATCGATTTTTTCCCTTTTCATTGTAGGTACTTTAATTTTGTATATGACGGATTTTGAGCGGAGTATTGGAAAAAAATCTATTTTTATCAACGTTGAAAGGTAGACGTTATTTGAACAAAGACGCATGTTTTTGTAAATTTACGTAGTTGAGCGTTGAAAAGCTCTTAATAAGTGGTAGAAATGAGTGTTGTTCTGCGATGAATCATATAGTAATTAAATAAACTGCAAGCTCTGTAACTTACGTAACGGCGCTACGATTACTTTAAATAATTCAAAATAACATTTTAATGTTATAGTTCCTACCGCATGATTCTATTTAAAGTAGTGGATTAACTTTTCACACTATTAAATCTGCATTAAGAAATAATGTAATCAAAGTTCTTGTGCTCTGAAAGGAAGAGTTGAAATAATCCACTTGCACATCAGTCGAAACTTTGAGGATTTCTATGATCGCTCAAAAGTTTTTAAACGATTTGTCATTTAGATACTTTGTAATATTGTTTTATTCACGTAGAATACATTTGTAAGGAACGTTATGTATTAGAAACTTGGTAAAACTGGGAAGAGTGTACACAAGCGAGCGATTAACGAGAAATGCCAATAATTATCATAGATATTTAATAATGAGTGAAACGTTCGTGAATGATTAATAGATTACAGGTGAAAAACGATCGTAGCGGACCATATTAAATGGCCAATAGAAAGTGTGCTTTGTTGGTTCGCAAGGATCGTTTTTCACCTATCGTAGTTATTGCTGAAAAACTAAGTACAGTCGCAAAGTTTAAAGGCGATAAATTACAACAAAATAAAAAGTACAGTGTAATAAAGATTGCAGCAATTTCTTTAACATAAGAACAAAAGTTGGAATGCATAAAGCTATAAAGAAAGAAAGAAATAAAGTAGGATACAGTTCGAATGTGCGTATAGGTATGACGAACCTTGAGCAGTCTGATCTCCCTAAGGGCGATCTTGCGGATGAGCGGGTCGTCCTCGGTCTGCTGGAACTTCTTGACGGCAACGAGACGTCCGGTCTGCCGATCTCTGCACTGGAAGACGACGCCGTAGCTGCCCTCGCCGAGTCGGCCCAGTCGCTCGTACCGCTCCATCGCCTTGCTCGGTGCCCGCGACCTGCACCCACAACGCGTTTATACAAATTTATTTATCTCCCTTCAAATATAGGTATCTGTAGCCGGCACGACTCGCTTTGCTGACTCGTTCCATTGTTTGGCTTTGCGAATCGATCGGATCGAAGATGTTTTTTTTTGGGGGCGGGATTCGATTCTGGATAGAATGGAAACCAGTAATATCGCTACCCAATGCCTATTTTAATGTAAAGCCAAGTTTGAAAAAGTTTAAAAGGCAGCTTGAATCAATTTGTAAACCAATGTACAAAGTAAGTTTTTAATCAAAGTAAGAGAGTTTAAGGGCTGCAAGTAGATACATTCCGAGTTTAATCAGACATCTACATTAGACCCTAGACTAACTGCATATGCACTGCCTATGCAATGTCGCTGCAGCTTTGATCAAATTTCACTCGACAACGCAACTCGTTCTTTTACCCGCTGCAGATTCCAAAAAAATAATACAAAAACTAAAATCTTTGCACCTGCAAAACTTGAGAAATAACCAATGATAACTACTATTCCCAAAATCCTTGTCTACGAAATCGTCTACGGTAATCCGCCCGCGTTTAAATTAGCGACGAAAAAAAAAGAGCTAAACAGCTCCACGGAAGCAAGTAAAATCGGGAAAAAATGATCGGCAAAGTCGGACTTGCGCGAAAGTGCGTACGTACTTTCTGTACTTGGCGAGGCATGGCAGAGTAAATTGTTGGGTGAAGAGCATGCTCGCCGCGCGAAGGCTAGTAGCCAAACTGACCGACCGATGCGGCTCGCCATTGACCAAGGGTCAAGCTCCCCCTGTCTCGGTTGCAGCCGCTGCGGCTTATCTTATATACCTGTGCGGCTGTGACCAGTGGCCGAACCGTATCCCCGCGCAGGCGCCTTACGTGCATTTTCGGTGGCTGCAGCAGCCAGCCCTCCTCGCGTGCACTTCTACCTCGCTTCTCGCGCCTTCCATCGATAAATCCGCGATCGCGACTTTGCGTGCAGACGAGTCGCGCACGATCGCACCTCGTGAAAGCCGAGAAATTGACTAATTGCGCGATATGTATGCGCATTGCTCTGCGATTCAGTTGCACTCGACGCTTCGATGCGGCGGCGATTGGTGTTTTATACATATATGATATAATAAGCGATGAAAGCTGCAGGCCTCAACCCGTGTATTGTATACGACAAAAAATAGCGCCTTTGTCTAAAACTCGTCTCTAAGGTTGTGAAAAAATAACTATAGATTAATTAGTGGCTTGTCAAGGCCAATTCTCTATCCAAGGTTTGAAAAATTTAAAATTGAAGCCAAATAAGACGCGGACGCCTATAACCTATACGTCAGAGCTCAAATTATATCGTACTGTTGTGATTGAAATATTCATTGCGCGTTTGGGGTTTGGCGCATTACAAGAACATGAAAACAAATGAGCAAATAATAGTAGTTATTATAGATTTAGAGACTAATGCAAATCATACATTTTCATGAGCCGAATACGAATTTAGTGTATTATGAGCTCTAATTATGAATAGATGTAGATTACTCCCGTGCATTATGTAAAGAAACGTAAATATTATAAAAATTCCATTTGTCAAACTATTATTATCTGAATTATATTAAGTATCGTGCAAAAGCTGGCAGGTGACTCAACTCGTCATACGGGGCATCAGAATTTCATTTATTTTTCAGTTCATATCGTTACGGATAGTAATCAATAAATAGACGAAGAAGATATTCGATAAAAAACTCGCTAATCTTTAAATATGACAGAAATCCAATACTTCAAGATGATGGGGAAGTATATTACATTATTATATCAGAATAGATACTTCAATTATTTCTGGAAATGTAAATAAAAATCAATTAATAATTTTGATAGCCTATATCTTAAGAATTCTGAGATATCTTATATTACGTAGCTAGGAAATTTTTTTGATTATTTTGGTGAGCAGTAAGTGTTATTGGGATATTATTGTTCGCTTCGGTCTAAACCCATTTTATCATGATCGATTTTTTGGTCGCTTTGTACACAATATCAAGTAGAATTCTGAATTGATAATGAACCAAGTGTATATTATCTGTAAAAAGATCGACGTTTCGGTAACGAGTATGCCACCCTTCTCAAGATCCGAATTTTATTCAAGATCGTTAATTATATAGATGAAAAATTATAATTTTAAATAGGATAAAAATTAATTTACCTAATATTATAACGTTAAATTTTGGTAATATACGTTGTATTGATAGGTAACTAAAAAAACTAAAACTCATTTTAATTTATCAACCCACGAGTTTTTGTCTCCGAGATATGCCATTTTAAAGCTGATAAAGATTCAAAGCCATAACTGTTTGCTCTTGAGATACATTTTCGAAATAAAATATCTCGGAAGCAAACAATCTCACGTGAGTGATTATAGTGATTTTGACCGAAGCGATGATCAGTACATTATACCACTTACCAAAATATTCAAAAATTTTTTTAACTCACTATATAGGATATCTCAAAATTGTGACGTGATGGACTGATTATAAAGGCAGGAAAAGGCTAAATTGATCTTCATGGAGCGCATATAGAGGCAAAATAAATCTTTCATTGTTGCAACGTTTCGAGGGTGTACAACCTATACCCTCCTCTTCCGACTCAATAGACTTCCCTACTAATACATCATTTAATTAATTTAATTAAAAAAACGTTCGTCTTAAATCGCTAGACGATTAACTCGTAAAAACTTTCGTCTTAAATCTATGCGCTCTATGAGGATTAATTTAGCCTTTTCGCCTGTTATAATTTAAAAAAGGACCGATAGAATCAGTTATCAATTTATACATAAGAATAGCCTAGTCAATTTCAAGTATAGGACTCTTTTTTAATTTTGTGTGCCTGCGTTATTGATCCGCCTTATAGTTCTCACGTAATAGAGTTACGTTAATAGAATTGAAATTTCTCGTATGGAGTTGTTTGAAATTAATTATTCGAATCAGTTGAAATTAATTATAGTAATTAAAAACTTTATCTAACGACTTATACTTTGAAATATATGATAATTTGAAAATCTCCGACTATAAGGATTTTTTTAAGTAGAATTGAATCAAAGTTTTAAAATTCTTTTTTCAACTTCGTAAGAAATGTCTTCTAATATGAATTCTCCATAGGTAATGTACTTTACGGGTCAAAATAGAAGACGAATGCATATAAAGATTTTAAAGAATTTTCCCAAATTTACGGATATCGCGGTGGACAAAATCTACCTACATTGCAATATACGTGTATTATATAATTTGCGAAGAAGTTGAAGGAAATGAGTAAGCCCAGTGCACATAAGTATTTACCTTCCGCTTACATGAATTAACGTTTCAAGGTTGACTATTCAAATACCTATAGCAACTTGTTGAATTAAAAAATGCTTTTACTTGACTTTTAAATAATACATTGATAATCATGTGCAAAATGAATTTAATTACTAAAATTATGGTTGTTATGTAAATATGCGATGAGCATCTTCGATTTCAAAACATTATTAATTGTAGAATTAACAATCATAAAATGATTATTATTTTTGTCTTGTTTGAGCAAGACCATTTCAAAATGCTTGTACACGCTTCACCGATTTTACAATTTTTACAGTCACATTTAGCTACTTACCAAACGGGAGTAAACTGCATATAATTGGCAAACCTCAAATCGTTTACCATTTTTGTTAACCGTGAGTAGCACTGAAATATTGGTGACATTTAAAAGTGAGAGATATTACACAATTATTCAATTTTGTCCGCTAACGGGTGCATGGCACTGGCCTTTTGAACCTCCAAACTAAAGGTTAGGAATAGTTAAAAGGAAGCTGCACGAAGGTAGTTCCTTCATTGAAATCTTTTACCCAACTTCAGTTTCTTGAAATTGATGCTAAAACTGTATCTGCACCTGTTGCGGTCGGTCTGATATGAATCATGAATGGAAATCTTTACATATTTGGCTTCCGGAACAATTTCATTCGCACGATATGTGAATCTTATACAAATGCCGATTACCTATTATACTTAGTACACTTACGTCTAGTTCATGTTTTATGGATTAAAAAATTTATATTTTAAGATTTTGGCATACGTACTTAGTTAGCGTCGAAATATTCAAATTTAAACGACTTTCTTTTTAAACTGATGGCAAATTTAATTGTACATCGTTAAAAGAATAAAGCGTTTGCGGAAAATCGATTCCCCTTCACGCATTTTTGCCACTATTTCAAAAACACAGGATCGAACACCAATACCAACCTAACTCCATCGATCAACCACGAAATATAGCCATAAAAACCATCTCTCTTTATTAAAGTAAGATTCCTCAATGAAAACTATAAATCAGCACTGTGCCACGTACAATTTTATTCCAAAATAAAAAGCTGCATTAATAACATAGTCAAAAAATTATACGACCTTGGTGAAAACTATGCACAAAGAAACGATCAAGATGCAATATATCTGCAGAAATGATAAAAAAAAACCGAGTCTGTCGGAGCGGACTAAGATGCGAGAAAAGCGACAAAAGCATGCAGGGAGTCTCAAGATAGACATATTGGATACGTACAGAAATTGCAAAATGGCGTTCATCGAGCTTTCCCAGTGGTACGACCTCGTCGGTGCGCATACCGAGCGCTACTACTCGTAACGAGTCTAGCGGTACCGGGTTTCTGATGTGTGTATACACGAGTGCGAGAAACAAGCCGGACAGCAGAGTCCCGCGCATCGTACGCTCGAGCCGCTCACGTGCCCCGGTCTCTTTTTCTCTCTCTCCCCTCCTCTCTCTCTCTCTCTCTCTCTCTCTCTCTCTCTCTTTGTCTGATTATTGACAATCGATATTTCGCCAGCTTATACGTATATATAGACCCGCTGTTGGGCTCGGAATCATTCGGAGCTCACTCCCTAACCTGTTGTGCGTGTTTTCACACCTGCGGAAGGTGAGGGAACGAAATAATATGGGAGTTCTACTTTTCTGTTTTCTCCCAAATACAAGCTCGAGCTAAAATATCACGTGGATAGCACACGGGGAGTAAGTATATATGTGTATATGGATTGTTTTCTGTTCTTTTTCGTTATTTCGGGGAAGGTATCGGTACGAGCATGAATTATCATCGGTTTGCTGCCTTTTTTCTCCTGCATTTTACATGCTAAACTGAAACGAGCTGCATTTTACATGTTAAATTATGTTTGTACCGTTGTTGGGAAATTATTTTTCCGGGTGGATGATTGTGATTGATGGGTTGAATGATCCGAGAAAGCAGCTACTTAGTATTGACATTTCAAGAAATTCCATGACAATTGACGCTACTGTTTCTCTTTTGCTTAACTTTCTTTACTTACGGTAAAAAATAAAGAAGCTCGAACATTATAAAAATCTATCAATTAAATATTTTTCTTTTACCGAATTACGTCATCCTAAATGATAATACAGGTTTTACTTTTTACCGACATGTCACTACTGCTTAATCATCATAATTTAATTATTCTCGGAAAGTTAAATAAACGTCGTCCCCAGTTTCGCTTAGCATAATCGTTGTTAGGAATAGCTTTGTTCAACTCATTAAATAGTTTACTTTATCGCTGAATAATTTGTTGAAAATACTTTTTTTGTGCAGAAAATTGTGCTCTAAATGCGATACAGATGTAGCCTGCAATGGGACTTCAAATATGCTGCGTGACATAATTTTTAATTTACCTGTAACGGCATGCAATGTTATAAATATGTGTTGAGAAAAAAGTTAATAATTGTAACGACATGTCCTATAAACTATATAACTAATAAATGTGAAGCTTGAGCCTTGTTCCGCTGCAATAAACGCGATATTACTCGTATATATTATCCTACATTTTACTTAGTCAACAAACAAATAATGATGAATAATAAAATTGCAAAAAGTTTCCGCTTGACTATATTCACATTAAAGTTGTTTATAAGTAAACGTCGAAGAACAAAACGAAAAAATAATATCTATATGTCCATTATAATTGTAATAAAGTACAAACAGAATAGTACATTTCGTAACAAAGGTGTAAATAATACTTTACGCACATGTTTCGAATCCTATTTTTTGTAAAGACGGGCAAAAAGCCCGCGTGTAAAGTGAAATTTTTCACAGTTCATATACTTCATGCACGGCTCGTCAACTTTACACATAACTTTAGACACGACCACTATTTTATACACGGACTTTACGCACAGAATTACAAAAAATATTTATAAGTGAACTTAAAATGTGTAAACTAGATTTATCGAGTCTCTCGTAACTCTCCATGCCATTTTTACAGATTAACCCATGTAATATACCATTAGTATATATAGTAGGGTGTCCCTTATTTCCCAAAGGTTGTGTCTATAGGCACGGGTAAAACTTTGAATTTGGGGTCATTCGAAATTTCAAACATGTTTTTTCGTCAAAAGAAAACGATCTAGGGGGCGGCATGAAGCGGCATGATCGATTTCTGGAATTTGGAAAATAATGGACACCCTAATATATAGTCAACGCACCAGTGCTTGTTATCGCACGTATCGATTTGTTTACATAAATATCTGTAAAAACGATCGAAACACAGAAAGGAGCGATAGTAGCAATCAACTTGACCCTTTTGCCACGTAGCCATTGAAGTTCACCACACGTAACGAGCGGACGTGGCATTTTCAGTGCTTATACGAAAAAAAAAACAGAGGTAAAATAAAGAGAGAGTAGTGTAGACGGAAGGGAGAGAGGAGAGAGAAAGCGTGACTCGTGGCGCGAACGCGACAGGCATAAAAGGACGCCCAAGGCACAATCGATTAACATCGCGATTTTTCCGATGTCAAAGTCATAGCCCCTTTCAAGGATTAATTATTCAGGGAAAAAGAATATATTCCATTTTCGTAATCATGTGTTGTTGATGGCCATTGGTAATGGTTCCGTGCGTGTGTGCTGTGGAAATAATTTAAAAATGAAATAATCCGGTAATAGATCTGCACCAATAAATTGTGCTTTTGTCTCTTTTACATAATTGATAGGTGAATTGTGACTACGGAATTCAAATAATTAAGGTCGTTTCATACGTCGTTTCATCAGAAGGTAATAAAGATGAGTATTCGAGGTGTCGTAAAGCAAAAACACGACATAAAATTATAGGTTTTATCGTCCGGCGAATTCACTATTAAAAAGATATAGCCAATTGAAAAAAGTAATTACTACCTTCTGTTGCATTAAAAACGCTTATTCGATCCATTTACATTATTCGAAAATATCGGATTAATATTTAGTTAGTACTTTTAATGAAAGCAAATACATTTTGTTTAGATACTTATTGAATGCTATTATTATATATTTCCACAATAAATATTGCTCAACGCTTGCACCCTATATCTATATATGCATGTACAATTGATAAATAACTACAATGTGTTTTTATGAATAAAAAGGTGATATTCGAGATTATGAAAAAATACCTAGTTGTCAGGACAAGAATCAAGAGAATATATTCTCATTTAAATTTTATCTTAGTATATCCAGGCATACACCTCCATTGTGCATCTATCATCCATCAATATTTAATAGTACATATATGTACATGACATGCATTCACATTTAATTTTAATACTCATTCGGGTTATATTCTCGCATAAATATTTGATTCGTCGTCATACTTGTACATATTACAAATATTGATTTTAAATGGTTTTATATCTGAATAGGTTATATAGATGGCACTGTTTTACCGACCATATTGAATAGTGCTTTAATAACCGACACCGCTTCGATTAATTTGCTTGCCTTTCACCATAAGATATATAGTCTTATTTAATAGTATAAAATTTATGCGATTAAATAATTTTTTTCCAAATATTAAATTTCTTGGACATTTACCCTGAGAAGTTTAGCAAAAGCTTTTGACTAATCTATCATCGTGGAAATGCCCTTAATAAAATTAGAAAATTTAAGGGGACGTCGGAGTCGCCTGTTTTACCGGCATTAAGTTTTTCAAACTTTTCTACTTAAAAAATTAACCAATTGATTTGAAACTTGAAAAGATGATAGACTGATCACAAATAAAGCGCGCTCAGCCCAGACATTTTCCAAAAATCAAGTAATACGGAAGCTAGAGAAGAAAATATCTAATTTTTACTAATTTCAATTTAATCCATGAGATGGCGTGATTCTAACTTGGCAATTATGTTTCAAACAGAAAATATTACATTTATGTAATTTATCGGTAATCTCAGGGCTGAGCGCGCTTCATTTATGATCATTCTATCATCTCCTAAAATTTCGAGTCAATTAGATAATTTGTTGAAGAGAAAACTTTGAAAAACCTTGTGGATATTTCGATGTAGTAAGGGCGGGAAAATTAAATTTTTAGTGACTCCGACGTCCCTTAATTAGATTCTTTACAATCTTTATACTTTTAATTGTAGTATTTTTATTAGTCATTATTATTTTAGCTACGAAAACTAAATCAGTTATTGAACTTTTGCAAACAACGATGAGAGGAAAAATGGTTTATCAATCATTTCTTGTATGTAAAGAGCTTGACATTCGTTTATTATCCTCAATTGTTATTGAAAATGAATTTGATTCTTCAACATCATTTAGGTAATCATGGTCTGATTAATAAATACAACTATAGTAGCAGTAGCTTTCTATAATAGTTTTTCATATAAAATTTTATAAATTTTTAACATCTCACATCATTTTATGTATTTTATTGTAGATATAGAGTAGAAGATTGAAAAAAATAATATTAATTAGTAGTTATATACCCACTATGGCCTGTCGTAACAAACTTAACTTTGACTGAGCCTCGGTACAAGCTTGCTGATGGGGCACAGTGGGTGCATTAGTCTCTCTTTTGCGCATACGTCGACGATGAGTCACTATCCTCCGACATACGTGTAATACCTCTCTCTCTCTCTATACATATATATGTATATATTATTCTCT